>VDFB02275578.1:0-31891 GCA_007258455.2 Sequoia sempervirens
TCCCCATTTATTTTACCTTTACTTTGGAAAATATAAGTCAGATGATGCAAAACCACCACTGTCAGCTTATTCCTTTTGTGTGGCCTTGTCTTTTTATGTTGGTGGAGGAATTTATGTTGAGGACATGTGCGCACTGCACTAATGTCATGACAGGATTCTTGCCCTGGAACCTACAAAGGCATTACGTTTCTGGTTGGCTGCGAAACTAACATCTTCTGTCCTTCCTTGACAGATAAAAATTGACCTCTTACCTCCATTTTCAAGCATTCAAACTCACATTCTTTCACTTATTCACTCTTGGCTTGCAATTCTCTCACTCTCTCATTCATTCTTGCAACTTGTTGCTCATTCTCTCACTCTCTCAAGCTCGTTCTTTCTCTATACTTGGCTTCTACAATATTCTTGTTGCAACTCCACGTTTCTTGCAGGTTGATGAAGTTTTGTTCTCTCAACATGGTGTCACCTTCTCCTCTCGGCCTTGAGTGCTAGCAAGAAGAGGAGGTTATATTGCTCTTTTTATTTCATTGGCATCATTGTGTCTTATCATGTAGCATTTCATGTGTCTTTGAACTCTACATGGTGTACTTTCTACTTTTCTTTATCAAATTTTCTATCTCATTGCATATCTGGTTATTGATGGAGGTGAGAACACCAAAGCATGGGTCTAACTGAGGCCGACCTCAAGAAAAATGCAACCCAACATTTTTCCTATTTCTATGTGTAAAGGTGTTGGATCGTCTGTTTGGAGTTGAAGTTGAAGAATCAAAGTGTGGGTGGAGTGGTACGCTTTCCTTACCTTTCTTTGTCATTTTCGTATTAGAGTAGTTTCCTGTATTCTTCTTGTTTTACTTTCTATTTCTTGTATTCTCTCTGTCAAGTTGTAGAATTGTGCCAATCAGGTCGTTAGTAGGCCCTTTATTCTTTATATTTGTTTACCAGACCTTTGTCTATATGAGACACCAGTGCACTACGCTGGAGTCCAGTTGTCGCTCTGCTATCCTCAAACTGTGAGCTATCTAGTCATTAGTTCAAAACCTTTAAGGCCAACTCACCTGATTTTTGAAACACCCATCAAACAACTTGAGGTAGTTTAGGGCACTTCGTTCCCTTGGGCTCTCCTGTGACCTGAAGCCTTGGGGATGATGAATCCCCCTTCTCTACAATAACCAAGAGGTTCCTTTTGTAATCTCATTAATTCAATCAATCTATTATCATTGTATATTTGCATCCTTTGGTAGAATATAATTATTCTCTCGTATTTGATTTCTCTTGTACTTTCATAGAAGTTCCTAGATCTTGGGTGGTTACAATGTTCAACCAAATATTACATTGCATAGAAAATTCTATACCAAATCTTACATGGTATAAGAAATTGTGAGATTACTTCTTGTTAGTCTTTATTGATAGATCTAGGCTGAAAATATTGGTGGATCTTGAAAATTTGAGTATGCTTTTCTCTTGCATCAAATGATGACTTGGAGAATCATAAAAACTTGATAGAAATACTAGATTTTTGGGGTTCTCTTTGTAGCTTTGTATTGTAGGTTCATTTTGGAGCTTGTTGGTGCAAATTTGAGCTCACCATTGAGTTTAGGGTGTTCAAGATATTACGTTTTTCCTTTTGTTTCATCCAAATTGAACATTTGGGGCCAGATTTAGGAGGGTTTGAAGTTGGGAGGTGGTTGTCAGATCTAGAAGGTGGCTTCAATTTTTGAGTATTTTGTGTCAAAATAGACCCTATCATCATGTCCAAAAGGCCCAAGAACCTTAAGATCAACTATCAATTTGTCAAAATCAGTGAACTTTGCCCAAGGCACTTAGAAATTTTTTACCCCCATCTCCATTAATATCATTTGTATGACCATATAGTCAATGTGAAGTTTTTCATCAAAAAATTCATGGGTATGGTCTAAAGAATTAAAAAATTATGTTTTTCAAATATTAGATATTTTTCATAATTTATTGGAAAATTAAAAAAAATTATTGACTAGTCGACAGGGCCATACCTTGCACAGACTTGCCACTATAGAGTGTAGGTATTATGTGATTCGACAGGAACCACATGGCACAATCACTACAATATAGCACAACCCCATGTCCATGTCGTTAGTGGCAACATAGACTACTAGTCGCTTGGTGAATTTCTCAACGAAAAACCTAATATATGGTCATCAAGATTCTAGATTCCACTACAAATTACAATGTTAGCAAGTTTGGGGAATATTCCAACTTGAAAAGAATATTCTAGCTTTAAACAACATATTTTGAGAGCGGAGAATATTTTGAAACTAACTTTACCTTCCCAGAGGTTGACGTCATCAAACGACTATCATTCGTTGATGTTAGAAAACCATTGGTTGACATTAGAAAACCATCTTCTAACATCAGCAAGTTGCCCCTCAATCCAATCCCCCTCTCCAATGAAGTTTTATTTTTTTCAGTCCATCTTTAGAAGGCCATAACTTGGGCTCAAGATCACCTTTTTGCAAGATGTTTTTTTTATTTGGGGTAGAATTTCATGATATTCATAGTGAAACAATTGATTTTTGATTTTGGTGCTTGGTTTTTCCAAAAGTTGCATATTTTCATAGGTATTGTTGGACAATTCTTGTTTTGGAAACTTTTGGGGCTCCGTTATTGCTCCTATGGTAAAAAATTTTGGTGTAATTTTTTGAGAGTTCATAAATTTTCATGTAATTTACACTGGTATGATCAGATTGACCTCATTCTATCTAAAAATTGTACTTTGAGTTTGTGACAAAATTTGGCACCTGTATGCACTAAGATCAAGTCCACTTCACTATTTTTGGAAAGTGGCACCTGTAATCACACTAAGTATAAAGTGCTAAGATCAAATATTACTAGGGGGACTCTTGATTAAATAATTTTGGGGGGGGTAATATTGTGGTGATTGATTACTTTATTTTGCTTGCAATGTGTTCTTGCTGTTGAATGCACAAGACAACTGAGAGGGGGGTGAATCAATTGTACATTAAAACATTAAAACCCTCATTAAAATTTAGATCTGCATTAGTCCTTAAACCCTTATAAACCAAAAAATCCTTATCATAGAAGAATGTAAACATGAGAAACAGTAATGCAAACACATCCAAACACATGAGAGCACCAGATTTACGTGGAAAAACTAAGAAGGGAAAAATCATAGTGAGGATTAGCTTAGAATATAAAGTAATTGCAACACTGAATACAATAGGTTCATTTCTGGAGGGATCACTACCAGATTAGAAAGAAGAAGAAAGAAGATTGTTACAATGAGAAATATATCTTAGAGCAAAATAAAAGTTCCACCACTGCTTCACTAGAAAATTTGCACTCTCTTTGTAGAATGCAGACACCTTCTGCTCATTGCTTCCAATAGTCTTAGGCATTAAATATCACACTGCATTTCACACTTTTTTTACTTCACATTTCAATAGTTCACATTGCACACATCACTTATACATCCTCCAGTAACTCATGACACATATATACCATCTTCAACCTTGAAAGCAATCTACAAGGTTGGCTATGCACCTCAATCATGAAAATTCAAATTAGGTCGGCACTAAAACATTCCCATGATGGAAAGGAATGAAGTCGGACCACAACACACCTTAAATCAAACCTAAATTCACTCATACATGCCATGCCACGCTTCCAAAAACACTGAAGCATATCCGTAATTAGTGTAAACACCCAAAGTCAGCGGAATCTATGTTAGCACCATTAAACAATTACGTACACACTTCATTTAATCCAAAGATGAATCACAAACCACACACAACACTGAAACAAAATTTGGAATATTCCATCAACACCCTAAAATCCAATAAATCCTTCACAACATCACACACCAGAAGAACATATTCATTCTGCACAACCAACTAACCTTTCACACATTACAACACCTGATTCCAACCTTGAGGAGCACCAAAACAAAAATAAATTAGACTAAAGTTAGGTACTAGCTATATAAGCACATTTCTATATCTGAAAGACCATAAACCAAACTATAGATAAATGTGGATCAAAACCATTTCTCCTAGACAACATTGCTTTCACAATTCGTAGAACTTTCTCTACACAATGATCTAGGACAAGAAATTTTGGATATAACACCTCTGAACACCTTTGATAAACATATCTGAACCACATAGGAAGATCTTCAACCATGAAGAAATGTGGAGCAAGACACTAAACACCACTCTTCTACACTGAACACTCTTAACCACACTGTTTCCTCTTTTATTCAATTTTTCTCAAAAGCAGTTGGAAACCAAGCACCATAAACTCAAAATCAACATCTGGAACACCTCTATAGCATCTCAACTACATAAGAAGTTGAACATCACCAACACATGCTCATCAAAGCAACACTAGATGTTGAAATTAATGATATTACTAATGACAACATAATGCAACCGCTAAAAGCATCTCCATAGGTTAACATCAATGCAACAACAAATATCTGTTGACATCAATGATAACAAAAAATTCCAACAATCTCCCCCTTTTTCGTTGATGGCAACATATGGAAAAACCATCAAAAATAAAAACAACTCTGATCACCAACTCATATACTACACCATAGTGCATATTGCTCCCCCTTACACAAGAATCTATACTTTCCATAATTTTCTCTTTCTTGAGACTTCTCTCCTCCTTACTTCTTATGGTTTTCCAGTTAGCTCTCTCTCCCCATTTTACATCAATGGAAAAGGGAAACATCCCCTTTGAAATCAATCACAAACATATCTGCTTTGCAACTTCCTTTCCTTTTACTACACTCTGTTTTCTTCGCACCTTCTTTGCACACTACACAACATACATTAACCAGCAACAATTGCACACATCCTTTGACACAAATGATAAAGGAAAACAACTGTATACCACACCATGAAAACACTTAATCCCCGTGACTGCAAAAACAAAAAATGCTACTACCTACTCCTCCTGAGAGGTAGCCACTAACATCATTCCGAAACAAGGAATGAATCTTCAGATCCACTATACTGATGCATATCCTTATGCATCTAGTTGAAGGAAGAAGGGGAAATAACCCCCAAATTCTCTCAAAGATACTCAAAAGTATCCTTAGGAAGAGCCTTTGTGAAGATATCTGTAACCTGATCCTTAGTAGGCACATACTCCAACTTCACCTCATTCTCTGCAACCTTCTCTCTCAAAAAGTGATACCGGATTGAAATATACTTTTTCATTGAATGCATTACCAAATTCTTTGAAATATTAATAGCACTTTTATTATTACAAAAGATAAAAATAGGTTCATCATATACCACTTTGATATCCTTCAAATTTTGCTTCATCCACAACACCTATGCACAACATGATGCTGCAACAATGTAGTATGCCTCTGCAGTAGTAGATAATGACACCCTTGCTTAGCCAATACACCAACTTGTTTCCAAGAAAGAATGCACCACCACTTATACTTTTTTTGTCATCCACACAACCTGCCCAATCTGAATCTATATAAGCACTTAAAGAGAAATCAATATCCTTTGGATACCACAAACCATATTTCAGAGTGCCTTTTAAGTATCTGAATATCCTCTTCACTACTGCCACATGAGACTCTTTGGGATCTTCTTGAAATCTAGCCATAAGACAAATTGCATGCACATGATATACGATTTGGTAGCAGTTAGATATAGCAATCCTCCAATCATTGATCTGTATTTGCTCTGATCAACCTTATTCTACATTCTTACTCAATTTGTAACCAATAACCATAGGAGTACATACTGGTTTACAGTCTTCCATCCCAAACTTCTTCAACATTTCTTTGACATTGAAACAAAGAAAAATATAGTTGGGGGGGGTGAATTGTTGAACAATGGACCTATTTTCCTTATTTCATTCAAATTGTAGCCTACAAAGTGCAAATGAAAAACAACAATGAAATCTAACTAAAACATCAAACAAAAGGTAGAACTAGAAAGGGGAAAACAATGTGTACCTTTCATTAAAAGTCACCTTTTGAAGCTCACTAAGGACTCATTCTCCCTATGGTGAATGGGTCCTAGCTAGGGTTCTGGAAAATGCTTTCTAGGTTCTCTTCTGCTAGGTTTTCACTCCTAGATTCTAGGTATTCATTGTCAGAAAGTCAAATAAATTTTGTACAGGAGTTTCTGTGATTTGAAAACTTTTCTTGCAACTTTTAAACCTTTGCAACTTTCTTCAGTTCTGCTCTTCAAATGATCTTCAACCTAAAATCTGCAATCACACATCAAGAGAGAGAATGATGAATGAAAAAATCTATGTAACAAATCACCAAAACTTGTTTGAAGCTTGACCAAAAATTTGCAAACTAGCATGAAGTGGCCTCAATGAATGTAGATCTTGATCATGAAACTTGATTTGAAACAATTCCTTTTAATATGCTTGAATTGATCTTGAACACTACATCAACATATTAGCTCAAACAACATGCATGATGCAAGAAATATTTGACATGATGAAATGAATCTTGATTACTGCAATAATATTCTATAAATCTTCTCTTGAATGCCTTGGAAATGCTCTTGAAATCACTCTTGATCATAAACTTGATATAGGAATGATCTCTTGAAAATTCTAGGATCTTAGGATGAAACATAGTGAAATAGCCTTGTATATATATGTATCTTAAGATTAATTCCCAAAATTTAAATATCACAAGCCGACATTGAATTATGGATTTGAAATCATTAAAATACCACCAAGAACATATTTTAAAGGGGGGTCCTAGGTCTAAGTGAGGACCCATTCGCCATAGGGAAAATGGGTCCTAGGCCACTTACTTAGGACACACACTGGTCAATGTTAAACATTATAAAAAAATAGGGTCCTAGAACTAAGTGAGGACCCATTCACCCTATGGAGAATGGGTCCTAGGTCACTTACCTAGGACACACATCTTCCAAAGTTAAGTGTTGTGTAATGGCATTTATGAGTGTCGGATTTTATCCCTCAAAATTTGCATTTAATTAAGCTTGGATTTGAATTAAAGGGGCCAATTAAGGAAAATTAACCTCAATCAATTAATAAAGCCCTAGATTAGTGTGAAAGTGTAAAGGTACACCTTACAACACCAAAAACAAGGCACAATTAAGTCCATTTTATTTAAAAGGGCCCTAAGCTTAATGTGAATATGAAAAACATATTACAACACTAATTTAAGGCAACATTAGGCTCATTTTATTATTAATTATTTCCAAATTAGGTGTGAAAAAGGGATACTTTTTCCTACACTACAAACATACTTAGATTGCGAAATGAATATCCCTTTCTTTGTTTGATTGATTTGAAGTCCAAGGAAGAACTTCATTACCTCCGAAGATTATGTCATCAACATACACAACCACAATGAAGATTTGATATTTTCAACTTTGAAATAAAGATTACTATTTGTAGTACCTTTATTGAATCCTTGCTGCAACAAGTACCTATCCAATCTTTCATACCAAACTATAGGATCTTGCTTGAGTCCATATAATGCCTTCTTTAATCTACAAACCATATTAGGATTATCTGATAATTGAAAGCCTTCCGATTGTTCAATATAAATCTCTTCTTCTAACTCACCATTCAAGAATGCAGATTTCACATCCATCTAATATACTTTGAAATCCTTATGTGCTACAACATCCAAAAACATCCTAAT
This sequence comes from Sequoia sempervirens, assembly GCA_007258455.2. NCBI lineage: Eukaryota > Viridiplantae > Streptophyta > Pinopsida > Cupressales > Cupressaceae > Sequoia > Sequoia sempervirens. The sequence goes on from VDFB02275578.1 coordinate 7,667, forward strand.
ATCTTCCATTCTTGCCACCAAAGCAAACGTATCCTTAAAATATATTCCTTCTACTTGTAAGTAGCCTTTACACACAAGTCTTGCCTTGTTTCTTACCACTTCTCCACTCTCATTCAACTTGTTCTGGAATACCCACTTAGTTCCAATCACATTCTTGTTTGCAGGTCTTGGGACAAGTTCCCAAGTCTAATTCTTCTCAATCTGCATTAATTCTTCTTCCATAGCCTTGATCTAATATTCATCTTTGCATGCCTCAATCATTATTTTAGGTTGAACTTTGGAAATTAAACATAACTTTACTTGTTATTCTATCATAGCATCCTTTCTTCTTATTAACACACCTCTACTCTTGTCACCAATGATTTGATCTTCTGAATGATTCTTTTGCACATACTTAGAGGTCTTAGGGATCTTTTCTGGAGCTTCTTCCTCTTCAACTTGCACTTCTTTTTCCTTACCTTGATCTTTCTCTTCTTCTCTACAAGAGGACTCATCTGATTCATATCCATCTATCATCACTAAAATTTTGTGTAAGTCTTCATCCACTTTGACACTTGCACTTTCAACAATATTTTTCAACCTCTTGTTATAGCATCAGTAAGCCTTTCTTTTTGTAGAATATCCAAGGAAGATTCCTTCATCAGATCTTACATCAAACTTTCCTAAGTTCTCTTCATCTCTTCTGATATAGCTTTTTTTTCCAAACACTGAAATATTTCATAGTAGGGGTTCTTCCATACCACAACTCATAGGGGGCCTATAAACTGTTTGTCATTTCTTTTTCTTTGTTAAGTATGTAGACTATAGTATGATTTGCTTCTCTCTAGTAGACATCAAGTAGATTCACTTCCTTCATCATTGTCCTTGCTGCTTCTTGAAATGTCCCATTCTTTCTTTCCAAAACTCTATTCTACTGAGGAGACCTAGGAGCTGACAAATGCTTCTTATTCCATGATTTTCAGAAAAAGTGTTAAACTCATTGGAGGTGAACTCTCCACCTTTGTCAAATATCAAACATTTGATCTTCATATGAAATTCTCTACCATAGCTTTGAATGCCTTAAACTTATCTAAGGCTTATGATTTTTCTTCGAGAAATGTAACCCAAGTCATTTTAGAATAATTATCAATTAATATCATGAAATACCTGTCACCTTGAAAACTTATGATTCTGGTAGGCCCACAAAGATCTGTATGCACCAAATCCAAAGGACTGTTAGTAGATTCTTTAACTTTGAAACTCTTTCTAGCTTGCTTCCCAATCTGACATTCCTTGCATGCAACATTGATAGGCTTAGTAGTCTTTGGTAGATCTCTCACAAGTTGATTTGAAATAATTCTCACTAGGCTATCAAAATTGATGTGATACATTCTTTTGTGCCATAGCCAACTTTCATTAATTTGAGTCATAAAGCATTGACCATTTGCACCCTTAAGTTGATAAACATTTTGATTTTTCCTTTTTCCTACCGCAACCACAGTTCTAGAGCCTTTTCTGATCTCACAACCATTATCTTGAAACAAAATATTATATCCTTTGCTACACATCTATCCTACACTCAAAAGGTTATACCATAGACCCTTAACATAAAGAACATCATTTGTATTATTCTTACCATCAAAATTGATTGAACCTTTTCCACATATCTTAGCAGATGTATCATCACCAAACTTAACTAAGCCACCTTCAAATTTCTCAATCTTAACAAACTTACTCTTATCATCTGTCATGTGATTTGAGCATCCACTATCAATGATCTAGATTTTATTCTCCTCTCTAGCATGAAAAATAGTCACCATTAATCCTTCAATGTTATGACCTGCTTCCGAAGCACTTTCCATCATACACATCTCAGAGTTAGAAAAATTAGTTCCAACATTTAGAACCATGAAAAAGCATTCACCATATTCATCATTCAGATAATTAGATTCATCATTAGATATACTAGCATCTTCGTTAACATAATAACTCCTTTTAATTGATTTACCTTTATTCTCCTTAGGTCTATCTCTTGAAGCTTTGACAAGACATCTTGAAGAATAGTGACCAATCTTTCCATAGTTAAAGCATTTGAAAGGTAACTTACCACTGTATTTTCCAGTGCCATTTTTCAATTTCCTCACAAATTTTTCTTCTAACTCATCAAATTCATCCAAGTCAGATTCCTCATTGTTCTCTGCTTTTCCAACTTTAAAAGCAGTCTCCTTTTTTACATAACTTGGACCAAACTCTCTCAATTCAAAAATAGTTAATGCACCAAAAAATTGATCTCTAGAATAATTATTTAAATTATGAACTTCCTCAATAGTAGAAAATTTATGACTATAGGATTTTGTAAGAGTTCTTAGTACCTTCTTTACCACCTCATCTTCATCTAGATTTCCACCAAGACCTCTGATGCAATTGACAAATTTGTCCACTCTATGCATGTAGCTTGTAATATCTTCTGTCATCCTTAGGTTTTCAAACATGGTCTTTAAATTTTACATCTTTTCTTGCTTGACCTTATCATCTCCTTCCTAGATACTTTCCAGCTTTTTCTAAATTTTACCAATAGTTTTAAGACTCACAACTTTCATAAGTTCTGAATTAGAAAGAACACTTGAAAGAGCATACCTTTCATTTTCATTGTTCTCATATGCCTTTATTTCATCATCAATACTCAGACCATTTGTAGGCATTGTATATCTAGTTTCAATAGATTTCCAAACTCCAAACCCTAGAGAAATAAGGAAACCTTCTATCCTTGTCTTCCAAAATGCATAATCAAATCCATCAAACAGAGGAGCCTCCTTCTTTTGCACCATCCCAGATCTACCCCAAGTGATTAAGATTTATTCTAAGGAACCTTTATCTAATACCAATTGTTGAATGCACAAGACAACTGAAAGGGGGTGAATTAGTTGTACAATAAAACATCAAAACCCTCATTAACATTCAAATCTACATTAGTCCTTAAACCCTTAACAACCATTAAGCCCTTATTATACATTAGCAAAATGTAAACATGAGAAATAATAATGAAAACACATCTAAACACATGAGAACACCAGATTTACGTGTAAAACCCAAAAAGGGAAAAACTGCGAGGAGGATTAGCTCACAATATATAGTAATTTCAACACCAAATACAATAGGCTTACTACCGAAAGGGCTCACTACCCAAGAGAAAAGAAGGGATCATTGTCAATGGATCACTGCTAGATTAGAAAGAAGAAGAAATAAGATTGTTACAATGAGAAATATATCTTAGAGCGACATAAAGTTCCACCACTACTTCATCAAAACATTCACACTCTCTTTGTAGAATGTAGACACCTTCTACTTATTGCTTCCAGTAGTCTTAGTCATTAAAGCTCACACTACATTTCACCCTTTCACACTTCACATATCAACACTTCACATTGTACACATCACTCATACATCCTCCATCAACTTATCACACATATATATTGTCTTCAATCTTGATAGCAATCTACAAGGTCGGTTATGCACCTCAATCATGCAAATTCAAATTAGGTCAGCACCAAAAAATTTCTGCAGTGGAAAGGAGTGAAGGTAGACCAAAAAACACCTTAACTCATACCTAAATCCACTCATACATGCCATGCCACACTTCCACAAACACTGAAGAATATCCACAATTAGTGTAAACACCCAAGGTCGGTTGAACCTGTGTTAACACCATTAAACAATTAAGTACATGCTTCATTTGATCCAAAGATGAATCATAGACCACACACAAAACTTAAACACAATCTAGAATATTCCAGCAACACCCTAAAATCCAACAAATCCTTCGCAACATCATACACCAGAAGAACATATTCATTTTGCACAACCAACTAACCTTCCACACATTGCAACACCTGAATTCAACCTTGCGAAGCACCAAAACACAAAAAAAATATATTAATGATAGATACTAGAAATATAAGCACACTTCTAGATATTGAAGACTAGAAACCAAATTACAGAGAAATGTAGAGAAAAACCATTTCTCCCATACAACACTGCTTTCAAAGTTTAGACACTAGTGAATGCAACTTTCTCTACACAACAATCCAAAACAAGAAATTCTAGATATAACACCTATAAACACCTCTGATAAACATATCTGAACCACATAGGTAGATCTTCTGCCATGAAGAAATGTAGAGAAAAACACTAAACACCACTCTGCTACACTAAACACTCTTCACCACACTGTTTCCTCTTTTATTCAAATTTCCTCAAAAACACTTGGAAACAAAGCACCATAAACTCAAACTCAACATTTGGAACACCTCTACAACATCTCAACCACATAAGATGTTGAACATCACCAACACATGCTCATCAAAGCAACACTAGAGGTTGACATCAATTATATTATTAATAACAACATAATGCAACCAATCAAAGCATCTCCCTAGGTTGACATTAATGCAACAACAAAGATATGTTGACATCAATGAAAACAAAAACTTCCAACACTTGCAATGAGGAAATCTCAAATTAAACTCCTAACTCCATATAATTATGCTTCATGGAAAAAATCAATATGGAATTATCTCATTAGAAAGGGTTATCTAGGATATCTAAAGGAAACCATTTATAAACCCATTGATGCTAGAGAAAAGGAAATATGGGAGATAAATTATGAGAAAACACTTGGATGCATATGTTCATTAGTCTCTTTTGATTTAAAATTTCATGTTGAATTATGCAAAACACCTAAGGAGGCGCGAGAGACTTTTAAAAAATTGTAAGGTAAAACTAATAATATTAGGGTTATCTGATTGATAATGATTTGATGAATCTTGATCCTAAAGGTTTTGGCCACATCCAAGACTACATCTCTAAGATTATGCAACTAAAAACATAGGTAAAAGATTACAATATTGATAAGGATTATTTACAATTGATTCTCAATATGTTATCGAAGCTTGGTCATAAGTATTGAATGTTTGTTTTTTTCTTTCATACTATACTGGAGTGAATTTGAACCCCTAAGAAAATTCCCCATTTACATCACCCTTACCTTAGAAAATGTTGAAAACCAATGATGTAATTCCACATCCACCACCTTTCTCCATCCACTTGGTAGCTCATTTTGGTGTCGATGGAGGAATCCCTATCGAAGACGTGCGCGTGCTACGTTGCTGTACTAATAGGATTCCTACCTCTAGAATCTACAGAGGCATTATGTTTCTCCATTGGTGATAAAGTGTAACGTCTTTTCCTCCCTCGATTGATGAAAAATGAGTATTTTTCCTCCCTTTTGTCATTCAAATGATATATCTTCTCATTCTTTCATTCCTTCTTGAACTCTAGAGAATTCTACTTCACTCTCTTCATCTCTTCTTGATTCACTTCACTCTCTCAAATCTAATCCCACACTTTCAAGCTTCTACATCACTCTTTTGTGGCTGTAAGTTGTTGGTTTTTTGCTCCTACACTCTATTTTTTGTGACAACATTTCTATTGGAGGACTTGCAAGCTCTCTCCTCACTACTTTCCTTGAGCACTCATAGTTGTGGAGGTGGTATTTTTCTTCACTATTTATCTTTGCATCACTTTGTGTATTTACAAAGCATACTTGTTGTTGGTAATTTCTCTTATCACTATTTCCTTTCTATTTCTACATCATTTTCTATACTTTGTTGCTATTTGGCTGTCTGTGGAGGTAGAAACACCAAAGTGAGGGATTGACTGAGGGAGTCCTCTTAAAATAGCCCCAAAATTTTCCTTGGTCTTGTGAGTGTAGATGCTTTCACGTGAAGCTACTTGAAGATTTGACTTGCGGGTATAAAGGTCTACTTTTTTCACCTTCTCTTTATCAATTCTAGCTTAGCTTAGATGTAGTATTCTTCTTGTTGTACTTTAGTTTTGAACTTTCCAATACTCTATTGTAGCATAAAACCTTAGAAATTAGGAAGTTAGTTGATTTTCTAGTGTTTTAATATGTTTATAAGACCCTTTGTTTATACACACACCATGACACATCTGAGATGATAGCACATCATGCTGGAGTTCGTAGTTCAAAATGTTGTCCTCTTGTTTGGGTAGTGGATTGAACCCTCAAAATTAGCTCTCTTGACCCCGTGAAACATTTAGTTTAGCAGAAGGACAACAACACCTAGATTTCTCTTCCTTTTCAACCTTAACATCTTAACCTTCCTAGTGCACTTAGCAAACTTGAGGTAGATCAGGGCAGCATGCTACTTAGGAGTCTCCTGTGACCTAGAGTCCCAGAGTAGCCGGTCCCCCTCCTCTACATTTTGGTGAACCTGATGTGAACCTCTTGAATCTGTTTCTTTGTTTCGAAACTTCTTTCGCATCCAAGGTGTGTTATAGACTTGTGTGTCATAAAGCTTTATGAGCTTTACGACTCAATCTACGACCTCCAAGCATGTTGTTAGAAGAAGCGTGCAACATTTAGAGATGGATTTTACAAATGTCACCACGACTCAGAATTTTGACGAGATGGTTTTGGGAATGGATACAAATTTCATTGGAGAAACCATGCATGTCCCTAATCCTACCATTTCTCCTACGACCTCATATGTGGAGGAAGATGAAGCTCTCATGATCTTGCGAAGCAACTTCTTTCCCTAGATTGAAGGCTTCTAGAATTCAGGAACTATTTGGGGAAGGAAAAGATCATAAGTACAATTGATAAGGTGGTTAATTAGATTAGATATATGTTGGATAAGGACTAGGTAGGTTTGGAATTTCTCTGAGGCCTTACTGACATAATGGAAACTCATGCACCATCACACAACCCTAGATCGAGTGTTGTCCGAGGACCTGGGCTTGAGACCACTGAGAGACAAATAGAAATATCAATGCCTAGGGTGTTAGTGAACATGGCTGAAATAGGCCCTTCTATCTCTGCTCCTAAAGTGCCCCCCATCATCAAAATAAACAAGGTACCTTTGGGATTTAGCTCTGCTACTCCTAATGCTCCTAACGGTAATCCTGGGGTCAGTGTTAGCTCAGGTGGTGGGGCCTTTGCTAGGATGGGGGTTGGTGGGTTTGGTAGTTGCAGTGGTTCCATTGGTCCCATCTCATCATCTAATCCTATTTTGAACACCTTGTTGTAAAACATGGGAAATATGCAAAACCAACTAGCGAACTTGTCCCAACCACCTCTCAACCCATCTTTCAACCCTTTTTCTATTACAATCCTTTATCAATAGCAATTCTAAATACTCCTATTCCCTAGTGGATGGATATTCCTAAGTTTGAGAAGTATGGTGTTAAGGGAGATTCACAAATGCGTGTTTTTGCATTCAATGCCATGTGTACAAATTTCTTCCACCATGATGCATTAATGGCTAAGTTGTTTCCTAGGTCTCTTAAGGATACAACCCTTGAATGGTACTGTTCCTTACCTAAAAATTTCATATTCTTGTTTGATAAACTCATGAATCAATTTCTAAGATAGTTCCAAGCAAACATCAGGCCGAAGATGGCCTTCTCGAATCTTTTCTGATGTAAGCAGGGAGAACACGAAAAGATAATTGATTTCATAGCTTGTTATCAAGCGTTATTCTCAAAAATTTATTATCCTTTGCTTGACTTGGATTTCCAAAAGGTTCTCATTGGGAATTTGCAGAGATCTTGGCAGGAAAATTTTCCCTGATGAAATATCCTTCTTTTGCACATTTGTGTGCTGCATTATGAGAGTATCAACAGAAGGTTGCTTAGTTCAAGGGATCCTCCTCGTGCTCCCATTCTGAGGGTAGGTTTATAGTGTCAATCTCTAGAAAAAGCAAGAAATTTGTGCATGTGGTCTCTTATATTGATGACAAGGGATTCAAACGCAATAGGATCTTTACAAAATTGTCTGAATCATATTCTGTTTATCTTAAAGAAATTATTAAAAGATAAAGTCTTGACTTTTCCAGACCCTCGACATCTCACTGAGCACTACCCTAACTAGTATGATAAGAACATGTTTTTCCAATACCATCAAGCTCACAAACATGATACTGAAAGAGGCATGCACCTGCATCATGAGATTCAAGATCACATCGATGATGGTACCATCCATCTCGATGGGAAAAAGAAAAATGCTAACAAGTTTGTGGCAAAGGTGAATAGAATTAAAAATTTACATCGATCCATTTCCATCTCATTCTGCCAACTTAGTTGTCGAACCTTCAGGTTCCAATGAGTTTGTTTTGTTAGAGTAAGTAAATATGGTTTCACTTACATGAATTCATCTTTCCCAACCTACAAATGGAAAAACATAGCTTTCAAATCACAAGACCTACCTCTGAACAAAGAGCCTTGCCCCTTGTACATTCCCACTCACATCAATGGGAAAATCATAGCTGGTGTCCTAGTTGACCCTACGAGTCATGTGAATGTTATAACGAAGGAGACTTTGCTAATAAATTTTTTGCATAGGGAGGAATACAAGAATTCAAGGACCACCATATGTATGCATGACAGACTCTCAGTCCCTCCTCTCGGTTCTATCACCCTCTCGGTCTTGGTAAGGTCCAAGGTCATAGATAAACCTTTTGATATCATTCAAGAGTTGGTTTTATTTAGGGTGAAACTAGGCACCCATGGTTGGTTTCGATGAATGGAATCACTTTGGTCATTCATAAGTGTCTTAAGTTTTCTCATGAGGGCTTTGTGCATGTTGTGTACGATACCAAATACAAACCTCTGGTCTCACGTGGGGGCTACTTGTTAGATCACTTTTGGCTTGCCTTGATTAGTTTGCTTCCCCTGAGGACAAACTTGATGTATCGTGCCTATGTCAATTATAATATTGGGGGCATGATATCGAAGGTGACCTACCTTGCTTCTCCCTACACCATCTTTGTCAAAGGCTGCATGATTATGCAACAACAAGCTACCTCCTCCTCTCAACAAAAGGGGACGGTGAAGCTTACTCGCACCTAAGATCCTTCCTCTTCAATTGCTTTGTCTACTTCCGCTTCTCACCCTGCTATGGTGCCTTTGGCTCCTACTCCCATGCCTCACATGGGTAGCCTGATGGTTCCCGCTTGGAAAAATACAAGCGTTAAGTGTTTGAACTTCTCATCTTTCCCATGATGCCTAGGCTCATTGTTTATGGCAAGGGGAAGGGCCCTCATGGAGTTTCCCCTATGTCTAAGCCTCCACAACCTCCTACCGCTCCTACCCCTCAGGTAGTGAATGGGAAGAGGCCCGCTGCTAAGGCATTTGTGTTTGCTTATTCGCATGTTGTTATTTCCATTTCCATGCTTCCCACTCATGCTCTTGTCTAGGGGACTACCCTTCCACTAACAATGGTTGTGGACACTCCTATTGCTGAACAAGAGCCTCTTGTCCCCTCTCAAGCAAAAAAATATAGTCTCAGAGTCGACAAAACCAACTTGTGCATGAGTGTAAGCACCATAAAAAGGCTCTAGCAGCTAAACAAGCTACCTTGCAAAAGGCCAAAAGGGGATCCAACAACTCTTGTTTCAACACCTGTTGTGCTTCCCTCTTCTACTCCTTTTACTTCAGTTCCACTTGCCTCCATTTTTCTCCTGGCTCCCATAGTAAATGTTGATGACCCTCACCCCAAAAGGGTCTAGGTCTTCATCGCTCCCTCAGTGGAGCCCCCTCTTCTGTGTCCCTGTTCGACATTCCTCCTTTTTCCCAACCCATGGATATGCTGAACTCCATGGTGGTGTCTGTTGCAGCTTTTTCCTCTTCCTCCTTGCCTTTTGCTTCTTTTGTGGGGATTCCAAATCCTCTGTTGAAGTGTAAGGTTGAGGATGACCTCCACTTCAAGTGGAGTTCAGAAGAAGGGATCACCTTCTTCGGAAGGGAGTTTTTCCTTGACTTGCACTGTCCTTGTGACAAAGGAAACCCCTATGTCCCCTGATTTTGTCATTATCCCTCTCGATGATGTCGATGGTGGATCTTAGTTGCCTTCTTCTCCCACTCAGTTAACACATGGCACTTTGGTTAAGCGCATGTTTAACTTGATGGATGATGTCTTAGCTCTGTCAGCGATCTTTGCGAGATCGATGAATTTTACATCATAGGAGTTGAGTGAAGAAGACCTTGAGGGGCCTTCTTCCTCAACTCTTGTTGTAGGAGAGTTGGAGGGTGCTCCCCTCACTATCTTTCCCTTGCAGGATTGTCTTCCCTCCCAATATAATGATCTATATTGGGAGAACAACGACTTCCTAGTTGATGAGGACTAGGGGAGTACCTCTTCTTTATATGTAGATTAGATTTGTGTGTGCGTTGTGTTTCCCCCGTGCTTGTCTTTATGTGTTCCTAGAGTACCCTTGCTACCCATGTAGGTGCTTGGATACAGGAGTGAAATTATGTCATGAAATTCCTCTATATATTTCATCATTCTTCTAAATGTTATAAATTTGATTTTCTATAATTGGGGACGATGCAAATTGTTGGGGGAATTTAGGCCTTCTTCCCATGTTGACCTAATTTTTTATTTTCATTTTTTCTTATTGTGCTCTTCTTTAGATTTGGGAACTTCAAGGACTAATGATCTTTCATTTGCATACATTATGGGCTACCTATAAGCACTGATCTGACCCCGAACTCTCGAATCCCCCTATCTCTTGATTTCTCCATCTCTACTTGTTCCTTGTTTTCTTTGTCTTTGGTTTCCTTTCTTTTTGCTTGCTTTTTGATGTTGTAGTGCTTATGTGTTTTCCCTCATGTGTGTGACAACATTTCCATGTTTACATCTCACTATGTATCATGGGCCACAACATCACTGCCTTTTCTTTCTTTCCTTAGGATACTATGTGCTCCTTTGATTCACACACACCATCCTAAGGGGGGCTACTACTTCTCTGATTTTCAATAAGTTGAATTTGGTGGCCAATAAATCCCTTATTGAACATTATTTATTTTTCAAAAATCACATCCTTCAACAAGGATCCCCTCAGTGAAATTTATCTTTCAAAAACAAATTCATAGCAAAGAGAATCGAAAAACTTGCCTTCGAGAAAGGCCATTCTTTTTATCAGATTCCTTGACGAAAAAGATCTTTCAAAAGGATTCCTTAATGAAATAATCATTTTCAAAAAATATCATTCTTTTTAAATGGAGTGTACCTCTCTGTCAGCCCCTTTCTACCTTGAAGGGTTCCTGAGGGAAACCTTTGAAAGATATTCCTTCAATTGCTTGCTCTGTGATATGTCAATCTGTTTGAGCTTTCTTTCCTTAACATTTTTTTCCTATAGCTTAACATGTTGCTTTGTAAGACCGAGTACCTGTGAAGCTGATTTTATAATCAAGCTTGGAGGATCGAGCACCTTGTCAAGCTTTCCTTGTAGGACCGAGCACTTGTAAGGTCCTTTCACATCAACTCTTCAGGACCAAGCACTTGAGGAGCCCTTTTACATCAGGCCTCGTAGGACCGAGAACCTGTAGTGCCCCTCTTCATAAGACTGAGAACTTGTGAAGTGATTTCTCTCTATAGGACTAAGCACCTATAGATCCTTTTTTCATCTTCTGTGAGACTGAGCACCTGCAAAGCCTTTGTTCACCTTCCATAGGACTGAGTACCTATGGAGCCATCTCAAACTCTCTTTCACATCAAGGTTGCTCTATGAGATCGAGCACCTATGGAGCTACCCACTGCACATCTGGGTGTACAAGATTTAAGATCTACTTCCTCAATGATTCATGTATATTATCTTCAACTTCTTTCTACTTTACCTCACATTCATAGTAAAACACATGCTTGCTAAAGTGGGGGAAAAATATAATGGAGCAAATTTTCACCGCTAGGAAAATTCCCTGTTTACATCACCCTTACCTTAGAAAACAAAAATTTGATGATGCAATTCCACATCTGCCACCTTTCTCCATCCAATTGGCATCTCATTTTGGTGTCGGTGGAGGAATCCCTGTCCAGGATGCACACATGTTACGTAGATGTCCACGCGCTGCGCTACCATCTTGATATGATTCCTACCTCTGGAATCCACTGAGGCATTATGTTTCTCCATTGTAAATGAAATGTAACATCTTTTTCTTCCTCGACTGATGAGAAACGAGTCTTTTTACTCCCTTTTTTTATTCAAATGATCTATCTTCTCATTCTTTCATTCCTTCTTGAACTCTAGAGCATTCTAATTCACTCTCTTCATCTCTTCTTGATTCACTTCACTCTCTTAGCTCCACTCTCACACTTTCAAGCTTCTACATCACTCTTTTGTGGCTGCAAGCTGCTGGTTTTGGGCTCCTACACTCTATTTGTTGTGACAACGTTATTGTTGGAGGACTTGCAAGATCTCTCCTCTCACTACTTTCCTTGAGCACTCATATTTGTGGAGGTGGTATTGTTCTTAATTATTACTCTTTGTATCACTTGGTGTATTTATGTAGCATACTTGTTGGTGGTGATTTCTCTTAGCACTATTTCCTTTCTATTTCTACATCACTTTCCATACTTTGTTGCTATTTGGTTGTCCGTGGATGTGGAAACACCAAAGCATGGGACTGAATAAGGCATTCCCTTGAAAAAACCCCAACATTTTCCTTTGTCTTGTGTGTGTAGGTGCTTTCACATGAAGCTACTCAAAGATTCGACTTGTGGTGTAGAAAGGTTTTCTTTTCTCACCTTCTTTTTGTCAATTCTAGCTGAGCTTAGACATAGTATTCTTCTTATTGTACTTCAATTATGTACTTTTTCAATTCTTTTTTGTAGCATAAAACCTTAGTAGTTAGGAAGTTAGTTAATTTTTTGGTGTTTTAATTTGTTCCTAAGACCCTCTATTTGTATAGATGCCAATGCGCCACGCTGGAGTCCATAGTGCACACTATCATCCTCAAATAGTGAGCTATCTGGGTAGTGGATTGAGTCCTCGAAATTAGCTCTCTTGACCCCATGAAATATTTGATTTAGTAGAAGGAAATCAACACCCATATTTCTCTTCCTTTTCAACCTTAACATCTTAACCTTCTTAGTGCACTTAGCAAACTTGAGGTAGATTAGGGCATCCTATTGCTTAGGAATCTCCCCTAACCTGGAGTCTCGGAGTAGCTGGTCCCCCTCCTTTACACATACCCATTAGACTTCTATGGGAGCATCATATGTTGATTCTAAGTTTGATGAATTTACAAATATCCTAATCCAAGAGGAAGGGAAGCTGCTTTAGATGGGTATCATCAAGTCTTCTAAACCATAAGCATTGGTAGCTAGTTATCCAAAGGTACATAAAGAATAAGGTAATCCTAAAAAGAAGAAAAAGAAAAAGCTACACAAATATTTTGAATCCTCTCCCTCTCAAGGGGAATCATCTAAGAAGGAGAAGCATAAGTGCACATATTGCAAGAAAACATGGCATGATGAACATCAATATTATTCAAAATAGTTGTATGACTTGAATCATCTTCTTAAGAATAATTATTTCAATTTTCCTTCAACAATGTCAAAGGGTTCATCTTCTTCTTCTTTATCAAAGTTAGAGAAACATAAGGGGAAATCACTTGTTGTAGTTGTAGATTCTGAGTCAAAGAGGTGGATAATTGATTCAAGAGATTCACATCATATGACTTCATTAGAGAGTATGTTCTCTATATTCAAGTCATGTTCATCACCACACATCTTGATGGCTAAAAACATATATATGTGTGTTTTTGGGAAGGGATCTATCAACATGGATGACATAGAATTTAATTATTTTATTTGTGTGCCTTCATTATCAACCAATATCCCAGTGCTTCACCTCTATGAGCATCACCTAGATGCAATGAGTGCTAAGTGGACCATTCATTATCATGAGAGATGGGTTCTTGTGAACCACTACTCATGAAACATGGGTCAATGAGTTTGAATCGTAACACTACACGGTTGAATCTTGATAGCAATATCTCAATTTGACATGCGGTGGAAAATACCTCCTACTTATCAATTTCATACATGGTGGAGCAAGAAAGAGTGTTGAGTTGACACTAGATTATTGATGAGTCCATTTATTAGTCCATTTCTTGATGTTTTTGTGCATGTTTACATACATTATTAGACAATCCTTTCAGACATATTCCTATGCTATGCTATCTTTTTATGCTTATTATACAACCTTGGACTTGAATTAGAGTAATGGAAGTATAGTTATGATATAGTAACATTGCATGATTTATATGTGGATTGTATGGAATGTGATTAGAATTATGTGTTTAATCATGGTAGTTAGTTTTGTGTATGTGTTTTCTAGATTAACCTCTTGCAACCGAAGAAGACACTCTAGCTCGCAACAACTGAAAGTTATAGCCTATAGCCAAAGGAGGTCTTAGAAAATGAAATAGGGGAAGTACATGAACAAGCTGAGTGAAATAACTACCACGTGGAGACACCTGATGGAATTACTTATGCATCATTATGACAGTTAATAAGGTGCTGAAGAAGAGTTCTTTTATTGATAGGATTTTGGATAACTGATTATGTGTTCCACGTGCAAATATTTTTTGCAGAGTTTTAATCCTATTGGAACTCTTGTTTCTTTCCAATTGTAGTTTGAATAACTTAATCTTAATTACACACTCTGATATCTAGGGAGTTGTAGTTAATGATATATGTTTAGAATAAACTCCCCCGTGCCTATGTATATCTGGTGGTTGAGTCTTTAGTATAGTTAGTTGATTAATCTCATATTGATGCATTTGTTATCAATTACTTAGTTTTTAGTTGTAGTCTACAGACATGTTGATTGTTCCGAAATGGTTTTCTTGAATACAATCTTTGAGCAATATTTTATGTGATCTTTTGGAATGCATAATGAATGAAGTTCAAGTTGATATGGTTGTGTATAATCTAAAGATTTAGATTTGGTTTTAGTTTAAGTGAAGACAACCACCTGAGCAAGCCACTCAAGGTAACTATTCTTCACTACATTTATAGATGTTTTATTTTTGTTTGACAATTATTTCTGTTAGTCATTACTTCATAAGTTGCATGTAAGTTAAAATAGATTCTAATATTATGATTATTAATAATGGTTGTTCATGTGCATGAATGCATTCAATTGACGTGTAGTACTCTAGAGGATAGATTAGGTTCAGTTATAAATTTTGAGTTAGTTTCAATAATTATTTGTTAATAGTAGTTCAACTACAAATTATGTTGTAGGTACTCGTAGCCATTAGCACCAGTTTACTTCTTTCACTGTTATGTGTTTTTTTGATTTTCTAGCAAGTAGAATAACTTTAATAGGATAGCCTAGGTAATCTCAGGTATTTGAAAGCACATAGAGTGCTAGTGCCATCACAAGTTTACAAGCCTTGATAGACAATATAATGAAGTCTTTGCAATGTTGAGTGGACTAGCTGACAATATAATGAAGTCTTTGCAATGTTGAGTGGACTAGCTGGAAATATAATGAAGTCTTTTCAATGTTGAGTGGACTATTCAGCTAGGTCATTCCTTTGAATTGTGTGATTTCCACCAAGTTTACAAGACACTAGTTTGGACTCTACATTTTAGGCATCGTTGTTGGGGATCGTGCTACTTTCATAGACTTGTTTCGAAGCTTTCATAGTTTACATTTTGTTTTCAGCATTAGGAATGTTCGGTTTTATCTTATCAAAATATTAGAAAGTTACACTAACATTGGGAAAAACCGTTACTATACAAAGCCATATTTATTGTATGCAGAGGCAGAGAGACCCTTTGGGAAGATTCCTTTCCTCCACACGCCAAGAATCCAAAGTAGATATTGTTGATATTATTGAATAGAGTGAGGGTATTCTAGAAGAAGAAAATTCCCTTCACCAACATCTAGAAAACCAATAGAGAGGACATATCAAACCATGGGTGATGCACTAGGGGATGATCCAAAACATGTGACCTTTGAGTTTCCAATCACCCACTAAGAAAGGGCTATTGTTCTGAAATATATCCCTCATTCAACATTACCATTTTTTTATGGTTTGGTGACTAAAGATCCAGACACATTTTTGTTTGAGTTTGATGTCCTATGTAGGAGCTATGACTATAGCTCTGATGCTCATAGACTTAAGCTCTTCCTTGCCACTCTAAAAGATGCACCCATGAGATGGTTTATGGGTAGGCAAGGATGTTATTCTAGATTGGGATACCATGAAAACATTGTTCTTGGAAAAGTACCAAGACTATTGTAGATGAATTTATAGGAGGAGAGATGACATTTTTAGAATATCACATAAGGAGGATGAGCCATTAGAGGACTATGTGGAGATATTTCAATTCTCTTTGAAGAAAAACCCACCTAACAAGGTATTTGAAGAATCCCTCAAGTTAGTATTTTTGAGGGGAGCCAATGATGACTATATGAATTCCCTCAATATTATTGGGCAAGGGGATGTTTCTCAACTACCATTTGAAGAAGTCTGTAGGGTCTGCAGAAATTACTCTAGGACCTTCATTAAGAAACCCAGAGGAGAGAGGACATCCACCATTAGCAAATCATCTACCGGGGTTTCAAAGATAGAGTTAAGTAATTTATTGTCCAACATGAAGGAGGACATTATCAGTCACCTAGAAACTTAGTTGGACACTCTTTGTATAAAGAAGCAAGAAGAGGCTGAAGTAATGCTCACTGAGTATTGCCTCAACTATAGACAAAGGAAAGCAAACTGTAAATACCAGAAGGTGGCTAGTATTCAACAAGATAAAATAGAGAAACCTAATTTTTAGCCACTTGAAGGCGAGGATGGATAGCTATTTTACATAGCTCAAATAAGGCCATGAAAATAAAGACAAGGTATACCACAAGACCCTCTGCATTTTAATTCATCTTTTCTAATTAGAAATCATAATTTTTCTGCTTGGAATTCTCAGCACTGGCCAAATAACCAGAACCAATGGAAAAACCCTAAAAAATGGCAACAACCTCAACAAAATTGGAACCAACAATAACTAAATCCTTGGCCACAATTTTTTTTCCAAGGTTCCAATTATAATCCTCAATGGACAACATAACAAAACCAGTGGCAACCACAATTGCAAAAAGGTCAGTAGTCACAACAACAAAACATGAATTATCAGTAGCCTATGATTCCTCCTCAACCACAACAACAAGCCATAATTCCTAATCCATAAAATTCTACACCTCAGCCACCAATACCACCATAATTACCTGCCCAACCTACAATTAACCCTAACAACAAGTCTATCCAACGAGGCTATGTAATACCCCACTTATGGGGTAGAGGTGAGTGATGCCCACCTCAGGTTAGGGAAACAACTAGTTGGAGCTTCATTCACTCAAATCATTGAGATGGAGGATGAGGAACTTACAACTAAAGCTTAAAAAAAATCACCTCTGGAGCCCGAGTAAAATTAGGTACACCAGACCACCTCAAGTCCAGAGCTCCTTTCCCTGAACACTTAGCCATTCAAAAATATCATACCCAAGCTGAGACAAACCTACTGGATGAAATTAAGGATGTCAATATCAAGATCCCCCTCATCCAAGCTATTAAGGACATTCCAATCTATACCAATGCAATTAGGGACCTATGTCTTAAGAAACCACAAAGAAAAAGGAAGGACCCTCAGATAGTTCATGTCCTCAAAAACCTTGCTAATATCATCCTAGAAAATATAACTATCCCTAAATACACATACCATGGTAGTCCAGTAGTGGATGCTAAGATTAATGGGACCCTTCTCAAGAACACCTTGATAGAATTAGGGGTAGAAATAAATGTCATAACTAGAGAGACAATGCAATTACTTTAGTTAGCCAACCTTAGACCTACAACAACTATTTTGCAGTTGGATGATAGGTCAACAATCAAGCCCAAAGGAATAATTGAGGATTTAGTTATTGCATTAGATTCTTGGGAGTATCCTATAGACTTCATAGTATTGTAGCCAAAAGTCAACCTTACAGGATATCCACTCATTCTAGGCAAACCATGGTTAGCTACAACTGATACATTCATAGGCTATAGGTTTGTAAATATGATTATATCTAATGGGACTGTGACCAAGAAATTGGTCCTCTATCCTCCAAACCAAACTTATGTTGATCTTGAACAAACGATTTGGTCTACTTTGGATGAGGAAGACCACTATTCCCTACAAACTTTGATGACAATAGAACACATCCTTTTATTGGATGATTAGGATAAAGATGATTTGATTGCTCATATAATACAAAATGACTATGGTATGAGCCCACAGAAACATGACTGTCTCTCATGCGTACAAGATCCTTTGCAGAGCATTATACTTGCCAACTCCTCAAAAGAAATATCTCAAATCTTCCATTTCTTATTGCCACAATAGTGTATACCAATCATTCCTAGCCTTGAACTCTCATCTGTGCAAGAATCGTGCAAAGCACTAGAAATCATGCCAAGAAAAATGTTGATTATAAACAATGCATTGACTGAAGAACAACATAATTCCCTAAATATTGTGTTGTAGGCACACGCAACAACCTTTGCATGGGACTACCGTGATATGGAGGGTATAGATCCTGACTTATGTATGCATATGATCTATATAAATGATGGTTATAGGCCCATTAGACAACCTCAAAGATGAATGAACCCTGCCTTGAGAGAAATAGTTAAAGTTGAACTTCAAAAACTCTTTGATGCAGGCTTCATTTATCCTACATCTAATAGTGAATGGGTATCACCGTTAGTCGTTGTTCCCAAGAAAGGTGGAAAATGGAGGGTATGTGTAGATCATAGGGAATTGAACACAACCACTAGGAAGGACCACTTTCCATTTCCCTTTATAGGTCAAGTGCTTGAATTTTTAGTAGGGAAGAAGTAATTTTCATTCCTATATGGTTTCAATGGTTACAATTAGATAAAAATTTCTCCAAAGGATCAGGAAAAAACATGTACATGCCCTTGGGGTACCTATGCTTACTATGTTCTACCCTTTGGTTTATGCAATGCCCTAGCTACTTTCCAGAGGGTAGTGCTCAACATATTTTCTGATTATTCTCATGACTCTATGGAGATATATATGGATGACTTCACATCATATGGAAAAAATTATGAGGAAGCCCTTAGCAATCTAGAAAGGTATTAAAGATAGATATTTGACACAGACAGATGATCACTGACTAATGGATGGCCCACTTACAGATTGTCTGATGAGATATTCTTGATTAATTCATGATTTGACATCTTCCATATACACACTGATGCTTCATATTTTTCTATTGGAGTAGTTTTGGGTTAGAAAGAAGGTAACAACGAATATGCTATTTACTACATTAGCAAGAATCTTTAGGGAGCGGAGCTAACTTATACTGTTACAAAGAAGGAGATGCTAGTAGTAGTGTATGACATCAATAAATTCAAGCATTACATTACTAGTTATGTAGTTTTTGTCCACATAAACCATACAATTATCAGATATTCAATGAACAAGCATGTAGTAGGGGATAGACTAGTCAGATGGCTGCTCCTTCTACAAGAGTTTGATATCACAATAGTGGACAAGCCTAGTAAGGCTAATGTAATAGCAGATTTTCTGTCAAGGTTTCCAACACAATCAACAAAAGGGGTAGTAGATGACTCATTTATAGATGAGAAATTGTTTGTTCTTTATATATATATATACCTTGGTATGCTGACATTGCAAACTATTTAGTGACAGGGAAGATTCCACCACACTTTTCTCCAAGGGAAAAGAGATAGCTAGTGCATAAGTGTTTTCCATATTCTTGGATATCTGGTTACCTAGTCTACATTGTCCCATAAAATATCATGAGAAGGTGTATAAGGGAAAATGAAATCTTTGATATCATGAAGGCTGGCCATGATGAACCATGTGGGGTTCACTTTGTAGCCAAAAGAACAACATTCAAAATCCTCACAATTAGTTACTACTGGCCAACTTTTATACACAAGGATTCTATCAAATATACAAGGAGCTATGATAGATTCCAAAGAATGGATAAGCCAACATTTAGAGTGATGAAATTCCATTACATCCACAATTAACACTAGCTCCCTTTGAGAAATGGGGTCTAGACTTCATTGGGACAATTTCACCTACTTCTAACAACAAAGAGTACATTTTTTGGTTTGCATTGATTATCCGACTAAGTGGGTGGAAGTGAAGGCATTACAATTTTCCAAAGATGGTAATGTGGCTAAATTCTTGTATGAGGACATTTTTACTAGGTATAGAGTACCTAGGGACATAGTGACTGATCGTCCATAATTTACTTCAGAGCTCATTACCAAATTGGTTGAAGAATATGAATTCAGGCACAAAAATTCAACACCTTATCACCCTTAGGCCAATGGATAGGTGGAGGTTACCAACAGAGAAATTGAAAGTATTTTGAATAAGAAGTGCAATTACATAGAAAATATTGGGTTGCTAGATTACTAGAAGTAGTATGGGCATACAAAACAACATGGAAAATAACAACTGGTTTCACACCCTATGAGCTAGTATATGGAAAAACAATAGTCCTCCCAATATAGTTTTAGTACAAGACATTAAGAATAGCAGTGGAGTTGGACATGGATCTCACAACAACTCAAAAAGAGAGGTTACACCACTTAAATGGGCTAGATGAAATTAGGATGGAGGAAATCCATCACACTGAAATAGTACAAAACCAGAGGATAAAGTGGCATGACCAATATACCAAGACAAAGGAATTTAATGTAGGAGACTGAGCCTAATTGTATGATTCAAGATACAATATTTTAAGGGGAAAATCCAATCCAGGTGGTTAGGACCTTATGAGATGAACCAAATATTTTCTAATGGAGCAGTAAAGTTGCAAACCATAGATGCAATAAGGTTTTCCCTGCTGGTTAACAACCATAGGTTGAAACTTTACAAGAAACCGGTAAAGAGAGATGACTTCATTCTTTCTCTCACTCAGCAGTATGGTTCTACCAATGATTACAGTGATTTAGATAAAAATACCATACCTAGAATTGATGACTCAATAGTAGCGAATATACCAAGTTCTTCAGGTGACTTAGTGGTTGATCTACACAGCTCATCACCTGAGGTCACTCAAGTCTAATTTCTTATTCCACCTCACATGCACACACAACATAGTCACACTAATGTACATAATTTTTCTAGAGGTACCTATCTTATATATACAATTGTCACCATTTAGTAAGGCCATGTTGCAGTAGGGACCGGTAGCACAAAAGATGTCACAATTCAGATGGGACCTGATGCCAAAGGTACCCGTAGCATTGCTTGTCAAGAAATTTCAAAAAAATTGGCACCACATAAATTGCACTTCACACCTTTTCAACTCACTTGCCTCACACATGTAGCATTAGTCTTATCATAATGGGTACACATAGCATGCTCATCTTATCACGTTGCCAATTCAAATTTCAAGAATTTGAACTATCACATCACTACCCATCATCTATCCATTTCGTTTATTGTCATTACACTCACCACTTTATCATTCATTCACCTGCAATTACTTCTTGTCACATTAAATCATCTTGCAGATACATTTTATTTAGCTTCACATGCGAGGCGTTTAGTTAATCACCTCCGACAGGTATGCAAATTACATTACCATAATTATCATGGATTTCTAAACGCTTTCATTAAGTATTTCCATATTAAATTAAGTATGCAATCTATTCATTGAATTTATTTCCATATTTTATAATCATACCTTCACCTATCATGAGTTGAAGTGGGGTCACTTCAAATCTTATGTTTGGGGAGGGTAATATATCAGCCAATTTTTTTCATTTTTTTCCACCTAAATCCAAATGCAAAAAAACAAACATGACATGCAAACCCTTTTTTTCTAAATTGCACCTACCTTTGCTATTAAGTTCAATTGTCAATTCCCTAAATCCTATGATTTTGAGCTAAGTCAAACCCAATTTTAAGCTGATTAAACTGATACATAGAAGAAGGGGATGTAATAGTTGTAGTTATAGTATAGTTGTGGTGAAGAGTGGATATGAAAATAGTAGAGTAGGAGAAGGGTTTGAGGGTGGTGAAGTTGAAATCAAGCTGAATTTCTAAGGTTAGAATATTGAGCAGAGGTAAAGTGATTCTCCAATAGGAGGCGATGCTATTAGAAGAGAGCCATCAACACATAAACAAATATTAGAAGATGCATTGGTATTGCCTATCTTCACAAGGGTGGTTGGTTGGATTACTTTCTAAAGCTGAAAGAGTTCAATAATGACATAACCAAGAGATTTGCAGCTTCATTACAACATGATGAAGCCATAGTAAAAGGGTTGTCAGTGGATGCATCAGAAGGAGCAATTGCACAAGTATCTAGTTTTCCTAGGACTGGAGCTAAATTTCCAGTTCAAGTAGATGTAGTGGCTACAAGAGAAGAATTTTGTGAGTGAGGAGAAAACCTAGATTCATCATCCCAAGGTACAAAAATACTTTTCCTTTCATGGGTTTGGGCCATCTGTGCTTCTTATGTTATTAGATACCTTACTTGTGATGGAAGATAAAATCTTCTATACATTGTACATTTCAAATTACTGAGTCATCTTCACCATAATAGACTAGTTAATGTGCCCAATTACCTGTATAATATGCTAAAAAGGATGGTAGCTAAATACGAAGGGAAACAGAGTGATACAAATTTATCACATCACTGTTTAATAGCCCTATTGGTAAAAGGGAGCCTTAGGATCCAATGTCCACAAGTATCTTGGGAAGATTTTGTGAATTCCCTAGAACTACAAGCTGCACATACAAGAGGAAGTTCTCCTGTTTCACCTATGGCTTCACCTACCCATAGCCAAGGTGAGCTTGAGGAGTAAAATGTGTCAGAATCTAGGCCACTAGCAGTAGAAGAAATCACATCTTCCTCCAAACTACCTAAATCAAAGAAAAGAAGAGGTAGTACATCCATACCTTCTAAAACATAGAAGAAAAAGAAGGATATTCAAAATGAGAAACCTACCCCACCAAGGTGGCCAGGCCACTTGAAAAAGCAAGGTGTTGTGAGGGGGAGTGTGGAAAAACCAGAAGAAGAGACAAAGGGAAAGGAAAAGTAGGAAGAGGATGTGATGTTGGTTGAAATAGACTCAAAAATAAAGGGAAATACTTCTAGAAATGTTCATACACCTACAAAGAGGAAGTGGTATATATCCACCACTTTTGATTTAGACTCGGAGGATGTATTTATTGCTAAGAAAATAAGAAAGAAAATCCCAGATAGCCCTAATCATGAGGACCATGATTGTATAGGGGGTGGTAATGAACAATTTTTAGAAATAGAGGAAATGTTTTTAGAGGATAGAAATGTCAAAAAGGAGCTCCATGAAGCTCTAGAAATAATTAAATAGTTGGAGGAATTGGTGTAGAGTTATGAGAAAAGAAACAAAGAAAGGGAGATAAAGATACAAGAATTGGAGGAGAAACTGCAAACCTATCGGCATGGTGCAAAGTTGGACCTATTGGAACAACTGGCCATGATCAAAATAGGGGATAAAGAACTTACAATAGGAAATCAAAAAACTCCTACCACAAAAACCCCAATTTACCACACAACTTTATCTCTTGGGTATCAACTATGGAAGGTCACTAATGAATTCTCACAAGAGAAAGAAAAGTGGAGAAATGTAAAAGAAACTCTAATTGTAGAGAAAATCAAAGTGTTGGAGGGGAAGGGCACTAAAATGAGTAAATTGATAGTTAGAATGGAAGAAATAGCAGATAAGGCTGCCTAAATTATCAAGTGTAGACCCCCAGCCAGAACATATGCTTTGCTTCTCCAAGAAAAATTCTTAAGTTTTGAATTTAGTAGATTGATCAACAACAAGCCAATTTCCATGAGCAACAAATTGAATTTCTCCATATTTTTGTTGATGCTACCCCAGATGAACAAGACCAATTGTGTGAGTATTATCTGCACAATTATGTGGTTTTAGAGGATGCAAAATGGAACCCCTTAATGTTTGCAGGGGATTTGTAGGTAAGAGATTTAGCTTCTTATTTTAGAAATGAACAATTTAGAGGTGAACTCATGGAAGAGTATGCAGAAAGAGAAAAGTTAGTTGCACTTCTAGTGAGGAAAGAGTCTAAAGATCCTGATGAGATAATAAATGAGTGGTTATTACTCCTAAAACATAAGGGTGTAGGAGGAAATATTATGAAAGTGAGGATATAGGATGACAATAGAATGTAGACATTGAAAGTTGGGTTAGTTCATAATTGTTATAAATATATACAGGAAAGGTGGAACCATTTGACTCCAGAGCTACAAAGGAAGGAGTGTCATTTAGTATATAACTTCATGTTTATGATTGAAAGAGTGCGTAGGTACA
>VDFB02275579.1:0-80240 GCA_007258455.2 Sequoia sempervirens
AAAGAGGCTCAAATGGGTGAAAAGTCAGAATTGACCAAGTCTATCAAGATGACACATAAAACCACCCTCAAAAAGCTCACAAAGGCAATAAAACCTTCCTAAATACCCTCCTAATGTTTGCAAACAACAAATAACTTCCCTATATACCC
The DNA here is from genome assembly GCA_007258455.2 of Sequoia sempervirens. Taxonomy (NCBI): domain Eukaryota; kingdom Viridiplantae; phylum Streptophyta; class Pinopsida; order Cupressales; family Cupressaceae; genus Sequoia; species Sequoia sempervirens. Next base: position 150 of record VDFB02275579.1, read on the forward strand.
TCTCCATGATAATGGCTTGGTCATATAAACATATGTTCTATTTGCCCTCCAAGTCATCAATCAAGATTTTTCTTCTCTTGTTATACATTGAAAACCTCCTATTTTGCTTTATTCTTGCATTCTTTAAAATAACAATTTTGATGAAGTAATTTATAATGCATTACTTGATCAAAATTGTTTTACATTGGAATTAATGCAAAAAATTAAAGGAGGAAACATCTAAGTCTTAAAAGACTTAAATACTTATGCAAAAGAGAAATAAATAAATAAAAGGTATAAGAAATCCACGGGATATTAGTTTACATATTTAAAACAAAAGAAAAATTCACCTTAAGTGGCATCAACAAAGAGATTAAGGTAAAAAACCCTAACACTAAACTCGAGCCAAAAGAAAGGAAGATATTTCATTTTGACTTTGCATTTTCAAAACACTTGACTTGTTGTGCATCATGAATGGTTTTACCCTAGCTCAGATTTGAAGCTTGAAATCTCTGCCTCTTTACAATTTTCTTTGCAGATTCTGGAGATATGAGGCATGATAAGTCTAATTTTGTCTTCAATTTTGGGAGATTCCTATGTATTTTGAAAGCTTTTATAAACCTTTTGGCTTATGAGGCCACGACTTTTGCATCTCTTTCTCATCTTTTCTTACTCATTCCATTCCTCTGCGTTCTTTTCTATGCATTTGGCAGCCATATATGCCTCTGTATGGAGTTTTGGGAAGCTTGAATATGGCAATTTTGAGAGTATTTCAAGCACTAGGCCTGTGAGTAAGCTCTATGTTTGTCTTTTAATTTCTTTCATCAATATTTGCAAATAAAAATGCTGCATGTTCAAGTTTTGTTTGCAAAGAATATGAACATATTTCATATTATGAACCTATTTCTTATTAAAATAGAAACCTCCTCTGTTTATTTCTTAATGCAAAAATGTGTTTCTGTGGAAAGAAAATCGCCCTATGAATAGAAAATGATTGCAAAAATGATTAATGTCATTGCATAATTCATGATTCAAAGACTCTATGCATCTTTCCATTCCTTCATTAATACTACCCGTGGCCATGCAAGGGTTTCATTGATCTATGCACAATTTTTAGCGTGTTTCTCCATGCTGTGTATTTTATATGCTTGAAATTGATATTGAAGAGTTTTCCTTTGCTTCCATTTGTAATGAAGGAAACTCTGAATTTTATAATGAAACACTGCTGTATAACTTATGAAACCCTTGCTTCTCCCAAAGAATGTTACAGAGGTTCCATATATCAATCAGGGTTTCTCTATTCTGCAACCTAAGAGCCCAAAACTTTGTATTTTATTTTATTTATGGGTTTGAGTATTTGTTCTCTTATTAAACTCAAGAATGTTGAGGGTCTTCTTTTTGCATAGGCCGAGGGCTTCATTCTTTGTTGACATTTGCTATATCTTGGTTATGAGCTTGATTGATTCCTCTAAAAGAAATAATAACAGTAGGATGTCACACTTTTGAATTTTTGTGCATTGATTTGAAACTATTGCTCCCTGTGTTGTTATTGTTGTCCCATGATACATGATCAAAAATATTTATATTGTTGTTTCTTATGTAATCATCAGAGATATTATTCATTGTTTCACTGTTTGGCACTTCGCCTATGGTGCTCCTAAACACTGTATTGTTGCTCACTATCCATAATAATGTATATTGACCTCTTAACCTTTCATAAAAATGATGCCTTGATCACTATGATTGGTTGTAGAGATTATCTTTTTCAGATTCAATCATGCATCAATCATTTATGCCTATTCTCTAAATGACTTTCCCTAGAACTTGAGGAAAACACCCCATTCCATATTATGGTCCCAACATTTTGGTAATGCGTTTGATCATACATCATTACACAATACAACTCTAATGCTTAGAATAATCATATGTAGGTCTGCATCACTCAGAAGAATGAGAACACTATGATTATGGCTTCAAATGTAGATGCTTTTCCCTTATTGCCATAAACAACAAATTTTCAATCTCCAATCTTCTCCAACTATTACACATCTTTTGCATCATCATGTCAAGTCTTTTCCTTTTCATAAACTCTATCATAGGGTTTGATAATGCTGTCCACATTTGATACTCTTCATGAGCAAGATGGAGAAAAATTTGTAAGAACAGTAACCATAATCACTCCCTTTATATCACTATTTTTGCTTCAATCTCATTTTTATGCATTTTTTTATAGCATATTGTCATGTTCATGAAAATGGATGTCAAGTATGATAGAACTATTTTTATCATTGTAGATGCTCATATTATTAGTTAACTGTGATTATGTATTCCAATCATTGTAACTGTGCTTCTACCATGCACCATCATTCTATATCAAATCTTGAGCATTATTTGCTTCATTAATGAGCATTGTTATTTTTGTTCAAACTATTTTTTAATCAGCATGCAAAATAAAGAACTTATGCCTCATCAACTGAAAAAGTTTAGCTTGTTGTCCCTACCTTAGAAAATTTCTTGTAATAGTTTGAACTGGAAGTTACCTCTTAGATACTAAAGTCTGAATTATAAGGGGGGCTCAAATTTTTAGAGTCTCAAATATTTAGATTTTATTTGGGATTTATGTTACATGTGCATTTTAGAAGTTAAAATTTGAATGCACGCTATTATTTATACCTTAAAGTTTGAGGTTGTAAGTGTGTTGAAGCCCACTTGGCCTAGGGTTCTTAAATACGTCTCACTAGAATTTAGGCTCTCAGTTTTGAAGTAAGGTCCTTAAACATTTTAGAAATCGACGTTTCTAGTGAATCTCACTCTTAACAAAATTAGAATTTGGACACCAAATTATGAGGTACTTGGCATAATCCAACTAAGGTTTGAGTTTTAATCTTTTTGGTGTTTCAATGTTTGGTGTTCAAAATTTATTAGTATAGTGGTGAGTTTTCTCCATAGGGCATTAATTTTTTCTTATACCTTAAGTCTGAGGTAAGTGCCAAGGGAGTTCAAGTTTTTAGAGTTTAGAGTTTCAAACTTAATTAGGTAGATTCTTCATACCGTGAGTGACATCTTCAACTCTAAAGTCTAAGGTTTGGGATTTTTGGCCTAGAGTTTTGGGAAGCTTGTGTAGGTGTATTTTTAGAGCTTAAGGTCAAAGTTTAAGTTAGCTCAGGGTTGTAACTTAGACCCAACTTTTGATATTATGTTGTGCTCTTCCTTAAAACCAAGTCAATGATGCTAGGGTGCAAATTTAGTTTGCACTTGCTTAAATTATTTGTTGTTTCTTAATTGAAGTTTGAACTAGGGTGGTTTGGGTTTTGATTCTTAATATGTTGAGATACCTAAGAGATGATACATAAATTGGGGTGCAATATTTTGTACCCAGGTATAAAACCCTTAATTGTCATTTGATTCTCAATGTTTGAGGTTGTCATGATGCCCTAGGCTAGTGACATAGTCTTTCAATTATAACATCATGCATAGTGCATTAGCAATGATGCTAGGTGTTCCATCACATTGTGTCATGGTACCTTTTGTACATAGGAGTACGATTTGACATTATTTATGTCATATTTGTATTATAAAATATTTTTTCATCCAATTTTTTGTTCATTAATTATGACTTAGGAAAAAGCTTGGAGCGTTACATCACAAGTGAAATTGTATGATAGAAAAAGGGCTCAAAGGTAAGGTGCCATTTTGATCTCAACCACATCATTAAAATTATCTATAGAAGTAGGAATATGAGAATCATGGATAAGTAATAGCTAGAGTATCCAAAAGGGAAGGAAAAGTAACACTCAAATCCCCAAGGACCTAAGAAAGCACATATGTGATGATAATATGCTTCCATAAATAATATTATCGTATACTTGTGTTAAAATGTCACGAGTGGATCAAGAGCATAAGGATCACGTGTTAAAAATAATACAAAGGAATCAAAATTTGTAGCCATAATATGGATATTATTCAAAGATAAGGGGGCATGAGAATTCATGATAAAAAATGTAGCAATTAATATTAATGTAAGGGTAGTTGGGTAGGGTTAGAAATAATATGCAATAAATTCCCAACAACCTAATATAAGTGAATATGTGACATAAGAATGAGGTAGAGATTGATATAAAATGACAAATCAATCACTAACTATATTTTAAAATAAAATATAAAGACCCACTAATAATAATTAATAGTGTTAGCAAAAATCATGTCACTTAATGAAGTGCAAACCATAGATAAGGATATGACAAAGAAACAAAAAATAAGATAGTTAATTCAACCTAAACAAATATAAATAAGGTATAATAATCATAAAACACAAATTTGAAAACCCTAATTATAATAAAGGATAAACCACAAGTCAAAACCCTATGGTGATGTAAGAGCGGATAATTTCAAAAAAAATATAAGGGAATACAATCCCCTTAACATAAATATAAGCTAATTAAGTAAATATAATAATAATCACATAATTAACCTAGACTTAATTGGGAGCCATGTTGATATATTGAGATGTCATTTTTAGAAATTAAATATAATGGATAAGTGAACTTAGCTTTAACAACTATTTTCAACTACATATGCAGCCTTGTTGAGTTGACAACTCAACTATCTAGTGAAACATCGGATGATCTCACATAGTGTGGGCTCTAATAGCTTGAGAAAGACCTCCAAAGAGGGCTAGTTCCCTTGATACTTCACCTAACTTAACCTTTACTACTATTGTTATGCTAAGAAAAAGGGTAGGACATGACTTGAAAAGAAACATAAACTCCAATAAGGTGATACACCAATTTATTTTGAGACATATACTACTATTTTGACTCATAAATACTTCAACGGTTTAGTTGTTTTTCACACAACTCATATGTTTTAGAAACTGATGCATTAGTGTTTTGCATGAAAGTTTATGTTTCCATAATTTTGAGAAGGAAAATATAGTTTTCTCACAACACATAATTGTTTATATCAACACATATCTTGCAACCTACATAAATATGTATACTTTTGGTTTAAAGATGTTGAAATGAGACAAAATTTGATTACTCACAAGAAGATCACATAACTTTCATCAATAAACATGTTGCACACAATGTACTAACCATAGAGAAGGTAAAATCACTAAAATTTATTGATATAAGGTGCCTTTACAACAATATATGCTTTAAATGATTGATTTTCTCTTAAAAAATAAAAGATTACATGTTTTTTCAATCTAACGGATTGGTTTTTTTTGAGTTATAATACAATGTTCTTGTTGAGAAGACTTCCTAGAAGTTACAAAATATAACAAAATTTGCAAGAACTGGCTCTAAATCTTCCCTAGGAATCACTATTAGTTGTCAAATAGCTTCCTAGAATCTAGCGGTTTGTAATGAAGGAAAAAAAATGGCATGTGTTGTATTGGTTTGTTGGGTCAAACCTCTCCTTGGGTGCCTAGTTGACATGTCTGCATTCTTTGCTCCTTGAAATGCTATCATGATGTTGGTTTCTGAAAAGCCTTTATCACTTTGATCTCCTTTGGTGTAAATGTTCCTAGATTCTTAGAGATGTCTCAAAATTCCCTATATTCTCTCAGCCATCTATCCAGATCCTCTAAAATTCCCTAGATTATCTCAAATATGCAACAATGAGCCATTATTTTTTCTAAACTAATGTAACCTCCATCTCCAAGCTTATAGGGTATATGTAAGAAAATTTTGAAGATGATTAAAATCCTTAGGAGGGTGTGGGAGAGTTTCTAGGACATTATTTTACCATATATTCCATTTATTTGTAGCTATTTTCCTTCATATTCTCACCACTATGTATTAAGCTTTGCCATTCATCTCATTTCACCATTAGTTCTTTCAACTTTTAGTCTTTCATAACTAGACCATGCCTTTATGACTAGGTTGTGTTTTAGGGTTGCTTGTACATCGTCTTCTTGTATTCAATATTGGTCCTATCGACATTGGCCTCTCTTTTCATGAAGCCTCTTGTATTTGACTAATTATGCATCCTTGGCTAAGAAGTAGGCTTCATGTGTATGATGATGACCTTTAGGAGATCAAAAGAAAAATATTGTCCACTATTCTCTTGCTTATCATTTTCAGTTTAAATCATTTAACTGTCTTTTACATCTCTTTCAATAGTCTCTACTAACAATGTCTTTAGATTTAGAACTTGTTGTGGTGACTACCATTGGGTGATGAAGAAGATATAAGGTCCTCATTTTTTCTTCATAAACCTACCACCATATTGTCTCAAGGAATTTGGTCTCTAAATTGTCCTGACAGTCCACAACTTTGTTCACTATACTCTATCAAAACAAACCTTACTTATTGACTCATTACCTCAATATTGATCCTTCATACCTCTACCATTGCCTTGGATTCTCTTTATGTCACCCATTGTCTTCATGAATTCTTTCTAATAGATAACATGCATGCTATTGTGATGACAAAATTATAGGTGTATTTATCACCTTATACTCCTATCCCTTCATAATGATTTTATTGGTGACTATGCATATTTAATAGGATTGTACTATATGTTTCACTAAACCCTTATAATATAAAGGCCAATGGCACCCTTATGAGCTCCTTCTATGAGTTATAAGGCTATCACAAAAATTTCCCCCACTATGCTTATTAACTATCCTCATGAACCTTGCTTGAGATCCATCCTCTTAACTAATTGTGCAAAGGCCTTTTGGACTATCCCTATTGCATACTATAGGTCTATAGGCCCACTAATCTTTTCACTTTTCATAATATCCTACAAACACAATCATATTATCATGCTATCACATTGTCTTATGTGACTTCACCATTCTTTCCTCTAGTTTTTTTGCATTTATGCATTTAAATATTCCTTAGTTCTACCACACTATATTGCTTGTGCTATCATTAAACCTCCTATGAAGTGCTCTATTGTCTTAGGTCAACATTTCCTTAGAGCTTGCTCATGTATAGTGAATGTTTCTAATGTTGACCCTTTGAAGTTCATTGTGTCTTTTCACTATATTTTTTCATGGATACTCCTTTTAACTCTGTCTACTCTTCTCTTAAAATATTACCAAGGAGATTGTCATCTACTTAAGGACATAATATCCTTGTCATTTGATTCTTTTCTATATTAGGATTGTCAAACTCACAAAACCGCTATCTCAACCTTTTGATATTTGTCCCTTTTGGTTTCATTGCCATATAATAGGCTTGTCATGAACTATCCATCATTTGTTTCTCCATTTTTTTAGGTCCCTTGGCATAGTTAGTACTTTAGTACCCTTCCATATTTTGTCCATTGTACCTTGTTGTATGTGAGCTTGTGCAATATTATGTTTCTTGCATAAGTGTTATGTATTTTGGATTTGAACTTGTGTTTCATCACCTCAAGTAAAATGTTACTTCCTAATATTTTCAAAACAAATGCATCTCATCAAAGAAAATAACTTGCAAGCCTGGAAAAATAAAAAGACCAATATATATAGGGTATATTCAATTATCCATTTATACATTGTAGGGTTTTATTTCATATTTGACAAGATCATGTAGCTCTCTTTTCTTGTGCCTCATGATTTTGACAAGCATATTTTTCCTTGTGATGTTTTTCACTTGTGTCAAGACTATCATCTTTTGTTTGAACTGTTATTTATGGATTGTCACTTGATGGCTCTTTCAACAAACACTATCTTTGCATGAATGTAATAGTCATGTTCTTACTTCTTCATGAAGAACTATACCTTCTCACTAGGTTGTTGCTATGATCACACTTCATTTTTATTGACAATGAAGATAAAACTCAACAAAAGAAAGATAACATACATAAAATTCAACACCAATAACTTATAAAAAGATTTTTTGCTTGACATTGAAAACAACTATTGACAAGGGTTTTAATATCTCCTCTAACATGACTAAAGGAACACATTGAAGGTTGCTTGACCTTGTCTTGATATTTTTCAAAACCTCTATAACCAACCTTATCAAATCTCATTGACTTCATTGTTTTTCTTGCTCTTATGATAACACATTATCCTCCCCTTGCCACACCTTCTACCATAGTTTACTACCATATAGGTTTTTTTGTAAGGGTTTAGATAAAGGCTTTAACCATTTTGAAATACTCAACATACATCATTCTTAAACAAATATAGGAATAATTTGTATGGATATATGATGAATATTTACAATGGTATCATAGGGTCTCTTCACTGTGACTATGTAAAGTCAAACTTATGATAACATACACAAATGTAACTAAAAGATAGTGAATGCCATTTGAAAAAATAAATTGTAGAAGGTTTTCATTCTTGACAAGTAATTCCTAATAGACTTCATACAACTCCTCTTAATCTCACCACCTTTTAGAGGCTTGATATTATATAAACTTCAAAGAATCCCCCATAAATAAGATCACTAAGATTCTGCTTCAAGCAAAGTGAAGCTTCACCTTGAACATACACTCTTTCACTAAGAACCTCCAAACTAGCTTTTGCATTGTCCAAGGTTTATTAAACCTCATAAGTATATCTCCAACCAAAACAAAAGGAAGAATCATCATTCCAATAACATTGTACATGACATTCCCTTATGCCAATTTAATGATGCAAGGGTTTCAACATAATGATAAAACTTCTTATGCTTCGACAAAGGTAACAAAAATGATAATTTTGTTGTGTAAGTATGATTGAAGGTTCATAATCTACATGCATTTTGTGTATTGGACTCTTGGATAACACCATTTATCAATCCAAATTTGGTGAAGTACATTATACATACCACGTAGGACCTTCCTTTTGGATATTTGAACATGGAGTTGTAAACAAGTTTTTGCCAACTCTTGAGATCCCTTCCTCTTCAAGCAATATGTCATTAATAATTCCTATAATTCTTGCAATGTGACATCACTCCTTCATTGTGGATGCAACTCAATGTGGAAAATGAGCTATTTCTATGCCAAGCATGATAAACTCATCAATACCATAAAAATAAAAAATAAAAAAATACTTATGCAACATGAATAAGTCTACTTAGAGCTTTCAAAAGAGATAAATTGACCCCTTGTTCTAAAATGATGTGGGATTAATGCACTAAAAGTTCCTTTCTTTGCTTTTGGAGTTTGAAGACCATATTTAATAAGTCTTGTGCCTTTATTAATCATGAATTAAGACTAACCATGACCTAAGACCCCTTAAAAGCTTGGAAAATAACATAAGGACCTATTTAAAGGCTATTTGGAACCAAGGACAAAATAGACTAACAAGAACAATGACAAAGAATTAATGTTGATGTTGTGTAGAAGAGATTATTTTGAAATGGTGTGTCCCACTTATAGGAGATCCTAAATTTTGTTTGAAATCACATTTTTTAGAAAAATTAATGATTTAAGCCTCGAGGGGTTCCATCTAAAGGTGTTTGATTGAAGAGGGTTAGATCAAACTCCCTTGGATAGAAACCCCCAAGGTTAAATCAAACCCTTAATAGGGTCTCCTTTGCACCAAATCAAAATGTTGATAAAAAACTAAATTTGCTTCACTTTTTGGGGGATCAAATGAAGTCATTTAAAAAGACCATTTTGTAAGTATGCAGTCTTTAGTATTATATTTATAAAAAATGTAATATTATATTTTTATTTTTTATAATGAATGCAGGTCTATTATGAAAAAGAATGACCTCTATTTAGGACATTAAAAAAAAAACATTGTTACAAAATATCAATAGTTGGTATGAGTTTTCCATAGTCCATGAAGTTTGTAAAGTGCAACTTTTGGATTAAACTGTGTATATTTTCCTTTCGACGTTTCAGATCACACACATTGATCTGTTAGATCAAAAAGAGGAAAAAATCACTATGTGTGATCTAAAACGTCGAAAACTAGATATACATCATTTAATCCAGAAATTGCACTTTATAGACAAAATAAATTTTTTTTGCACTCCATTTAGATGCCATTGTTTCAATTAAAAAAATAAAAATATGTTTTTCAAATATGCTAAGCGAAATGTGTTACACAATAATATAGATTTAAATTTTTTGTTAGTACTAATTCAAAAATTAATAATAAATAAAATATTTAATAAAAAATTATTAAAAATATCCATGCACTAGACTTTAGAGCTAATGATCTTGTAATGTAGAAAATTGTATACACTTATAATTTCATATTATATTTTGGCCCCCTAATTTATTGAACTTAATTAAGTATTTTAATTTTCCATATTATGCATTCCAAAGCCTAATTTTTACTGTTTTCCAAAGTGGGACACATATTAAACAAATGCATCCAATCATTAAATTATCCCCGACTTTGAGTGTCTTGGAATTTTGGGCCAGGACCCAGTCAACCATGGGCGACTAGGTCTCCCTTCTTAGCCAGGACCCAAATTTAAATATGTTTTTGATGGTATTTTAATATCCAAAATTCAAATATGAAGTGTCTGCTTTTGGGATTTAATTTTTGAGAAATTAGATAAACATATATAAATACCTAATTATTTTATCATTTGAATCTAACATCTAGCAAGACACACAATTGAGCAAATACTATTGTCGAGAGCATTATTGATCAAATTAAGAGCAACATTATCAGAGTTTATTACAACAATTCAAGATCCAACATCATGTCAAATCCTATGTTTTTTCATGCTCATCTTTTGTGAAGGCTAACATTGTTGTAGATATTGAAAGCATTCAAGCATTCTATCAAGCAAGATTCAAATCCTTGAAGTGATGTGTATTTCTTCAATCCTTCAAGGAAGCCATTGAAGATGGGTGAGTTTCAACATTGTGTTCATCATGTCCTTCCTTTCCATTAAGGTTTTATCATTGACATTTCCATTGTGGAAGTAGAAGTTACACTTGCACGGGGTTTGACTGAGGAAAGCCCCTATATGGCACACCATCTTCTCTCTTTATGAATGTGCAAGTTATAGATCTAAAGAGGATTGAAAAGAGCTTGAAGAACCATTTTTCATTGTTGCATTTATTGTCATCAACCTTGTCAAGACACAAAAACTCAATTACAAAATTTACTAATGACATTTTGATAGTGGGAAAAGTGGAAAAATCTCAAATCCAACACTAGAGGATCCCAAAACTTGAGAAAGACACCCTAAGAAAGACCCAGTCGCCCAAGGGTGACCTAGTCCTACTACAACACTCAAATCCAACTTTTGGTGACATGTACACGCTAGTCTGCACTTTCTAGATCCACTTGCAAAGTTCTATTTCTACTTGTTTATATTCAAGAAATTGCATTTATCATATTACGTCATTTAGTCTAATTAAGTTAATCATTTCAAATCCTCCCACATCATTCCTATTCTCAAAAAGATGTAGATCCAGGTTTGATTGACTCACCTTTGATGTTGAAATTCAATCTATGCACCTTGTTGATTTGCATCTTAATGAGATCCTAGAAATGATGGAATATACTGTAGGTCATGAGTATTCAACTTAGGGTGTGCCACATTTTTATGTTTCATTTTGGTGAACCTGACATTTGACATCATAGCTTTCCGATTTGGTAGTCTTTCAAACCTTAGATCTAGGTTTTACATCTTCATGTTTTGTATTTCTCATCGAGGTTGTGTATCATTGTGTTTCTCATTTAGGGTTTGCATATTGCATTATAAAAAAACATAAAAATCCAAAAATATTATATTCATATTGCATCATAGGTTGCATTACAATGTGTTTCAATCATTTAGATCAAATTTTCATTTCAAAATTGCATATAAAAAGTGTCATTTTTATTCTAAAATTGTCATACATTTGCATTTCCTTTGCATTATTTTTTTTGGAAAAATAGTCACTGTAAAATCTATTTATAGATAGGAACAATAACCTTAAACATCGATCTAAATATCTAGATTTTTAATTTTCAAAACCCTAAAAAAAGAATCAATTTCCCTTGGTGACCCTATCCTTGTATAGGTGTCTCAACAAACTTTTCCATACTATTCTATCTTTGACTACTCAATTGCATTGTATTTGTATATCTCTATTTTGAAATCAATAACTATATTGTAAATAATTTTGCATATAATTCATTTAGTGAAAGAAAGTGCATTGTTAAGATCAAAATTTGTATTCAAGATTATCATTTTCATGTCTACATATTACAATCAGTCAATTATTACATTTTAGATCTAAAAATTGCATTCAAATTTGTTCAAAAATCTTCAAAATCATTGCATACTTGCATTTTACATGAAATTGGAATACATTAAGTAAATTCTGGAAAATTATTTACTATTTCAACTGTTTGCAAGTAGAATCAACATTATTAAACAATATAGTTTATAGTTAGATTTTGATTTTTCAAAACCCTTGACCAGGACCTAGTCGCCATTGGGTGACCTTGTCCGGTTATCTAAGCATCGGTCAGATTTTAGTGATAAAATACTCTTAGGTAGCTTTGTTTGGGGATGTTATCTCAGTTCTCTTAACCCATTGTTTAACAATTTGAATCTTATTGCAAAAGTTTCATCATGGATATGTGTTTTGGTAAAATTTGGATGTCCTTGAAATCCTTGGTTGATGTTTCAAGTTGTGTGTTTGGTGATGATAATGCTTCTAATAATGACATTAATGATACACCTTCTCCTATTACAAGTCTTCTTGATGTCATAGGTCAAAAAAAAGAGAGCATGCATGAGTTCATACAACAATCCTTACATAACCTTGAAAATAATGCAGCCTTTTATCCCTCAATGCAACAACTTACCACTCCATACCAATAGCATCCTACCATGCCACCACTTAAAGCATTCAATTTTTTACATCTAGAAATTGAACCACAAGGCATAACTCAAAAAACATGCATAGAGAAACCTATCCATAACAATAACAATGGAAGCACATCAACCAACCCTCCATCATATGAGCATAAAGTTACCAATACAACCATTGATTTGGAACAAACTTATAGACAAGGCTTTAGGATTTTGAAAAAGAAAGGATGTGATATTAACAACAAGCATGAAGTCCATTCTCTTTTGGAGAAAATACCATCCAAAGATACTAATTAGGGATTAGGTTATCAAGATCCTCCACCTCCACATCAAACAATTGGTCAATCAAGTAAGAAACACAAGCCTTATAAACTCAAGAAGCTACCATTTCTGCACACTATAACCAAGACTGAAAATACCTTACAAACACTTCTCAACCTAGGGCTTATCACATTACCACCTATCCATGAACAAGAAGATAAGAAAGGAAAAAGTACAAACATGTCTTATTGTGCATACCATAGAACACTTGGACATCTTACCAATGAATGTCATCCTTTAAAGAAGGTACTGAAATAATTTGATCCTTATGTGGATCACTATGATCATGTGATAAATTAACATTCATTTGTTTTACTCATTTCCATGTGATAGTTGTAGCATCAAATTACGTTCACTACCACATGCATTAGATTTTATGCCAATCATCTTTCTTGCAAGGAGTTAGGTAGCATATCATCATTTTAGGCTCCTCTTTGTCCCTACACTTGGGGGGGGGAAGGATTAGGTAGCCTTCCCTTAGGTGTATTCCTTCTTGGGATCCCTCTTTATCTCATTAAAACGTTAGTGTAGCAAGTACACTAACATTTTAGGGGGGGGCATATGGTCCCCACTCATTGTTAGCATAAGAAATGCTCCTTCCTTAGTGATGATGGCATGTATATCTCCTAAATAGTGTGACCTTGTCAACCAAAGTGTGGCCATATTTATCCATGTGATGTGTATCCTTTGTGGTAATATTAGACTTGGTGTCCTATCAAAGTGTGATCTTTCTTGGCATGTGACTTTCTCCTTTGTGGTAATACTATGGTTGGTGTTCCCTAGTGTGAGATTTTCTATTCCTTGACTAGTCCTCTCTTGGTGGTGATGTCATGTGTGATGCTCCCTAAGGTATGAACTTTCATGCATCAAGTAGTGCCCCTTTGATGTTGATTAAATTTCCTTTTGAGGTGGTGTTATCATGACACCCCTTGAGGTTTTGGACTTGTTTTATAATTATTTGTTTGCACCCCTGAGGTGAGTTTCATTGCACCCTCTAAGGTGAGTTTTGTTGCACCCCCTGAGGTGAGTTTCATTGCACCCCCTGAGGTGACTTTTATTGCACCCCTTGAGGTGAGTTTTATTGCACCCCCTAAGGTGAGTTTTTACAAAATAGTTCACCGATCATGAACTTGAGCATCCGTTTTTAACATGGTCATTGAGCATAACACATCTTTCTTGATAGTGGAGTCATGTGTTTCATGAGTGTTTAACATAACACAACTCATTAGCCTTATGAAACCCATCGTATTGCATGACCACCTAGCATAATACACCTTGCTTGCCAGTGGAGCCATGTGTTCCATGAGTGATGTGTATGAATTCAATTCTCATGGAGCATTGTTCTTTATTTGATGGATGACGCTTGGTATTTGAGACAATTTAAGACCGAGGTCTCTTTTCCTTACCGACTCAAATCCTTTTAGTACTAACCGCATGTGTGTTTTTTATGTATCTTAAATTATGTGTCTTCTTCATGTTTACATCGTGTTTGCATTGTGTTTGTTTTCACTTCATTGTCATCTTTATGTTCCATCATAACATGTGTTTTCATTGTGTATGCTTCGTGTCTTCCGACATGATGTTTGTGTATCTTGGATTGATGCATATCATACATGTGTGTTCCTTTATGTTTATGTTGGATTGCAATGGGATCTTGGATCTTGGGGGCTTGTGCAACCCTCTTGATCCCCAATCATCCTATCTCTCTAACACTTGGACAATTGAACCCCTCTTGACATATTTTCTCTACTTTAGTGTGAGTCTAAGTGTAAGTTCATACTCTCACTAAAGTGGGGGCTAAATGTAGTTCATAGAAAAATGTATACACTTACAATTTCACATTATGTTTTGGCCCCCTAATTTATTGGACTTAATTAAGAATTTTGATTTTCTAAATTATGCATTCCAAAGCCTATTTTTATCATTTTTCGAAGAGGGAAAAATATTAAACAAATGCATCCAATCATTAAATTATCCTCGACTTTGAGTGTCTTGGAATTTTGGACTAGGACCCAATCGCCCACTAGGCCCCCCTTCTTAGCTGAGACCCAAATTTAAATATGTTTTAGTAGTATTTTAATATCCAAAATTCAAATATGAAGTGTCAACTTTTGGAATTTAATTTCAAGAAAGTAGATAAATATATATAAATACCTAGTTATTTTATCATTTGAAATCTAACAAGTAGCAAGACACACAATTGAGCAAATACTATTATCAAGAGCATTATTGAGCAAATCAAGAGCAACATTATTAGAGTTTATTACAAAAATTCAAGATCCAACATCATGTCAAATCCTATGTGTGTTCATGTTCATGTTTTGTGAAGGCTAACATTATTGTAGATCTCCAAAGCATTCAAGCATTCTATCAAGCAAGATCCAAATCCTTGAAGTGATCCAAGCATTGTTGTCTTCAATTCTTCAAGGAAGCCATTGAAGGGTGGTGAGTTGCAACATTGTGTTCATTCATCATTTCCTTCCTTTCCATTAAGGTTTTATCATTGACATTGTCGTTTGTGGGAGTGGAAACACGTACATGAGGTTTGATTGACGCAAGCCCCTATATGACACAACATCTTCTCTCTTTGAGAATGTGCATGTTATAGATCTGAAGAGGATTGAAAAGAAATTGAAGATCCATTTCAGATTATTGCATTTGTTGTCATCAACCTTGTCAAGACACGAAAAATCAATTATAAAATTTACTCATGACATTCTGATAGTGGGAAAAGTGGAAAATAAAAGCTTAGATCCAACACCAAAGGATCCCAAAAATTGAGAAAAACACCCTAACAAAGACCCAGTCGCCCAAAGGCAACCTAGTCCTGCTACATCACTCAAATCCAACTTTTGGTGATAGGTACACATCAATCTACACTATCCGGATCTACTTGCAGCTTGTTTTGTTTTACATGTTTATATTTAGGAAATTGCATTTATCATATTAGGTCATTTAGTCTAATTAGGTTAATCATTTTGAATCCTCTCATATCTTTCATATCCTCAAAAAGATGCAGATCCAGATCTGATTGACTCACCTTTGAGGTTGAAAGTCAATCTATGCACCTTGTTGATTTCTTAATGAAATCCTAGAAATGATGGAATATACCCTAGATTCATGAGTATTAAACTTAGGGTGTACCACATTTTTATGTTTCAGATCTAATTTCAATCAATCATAAAAAAAATTATTTGTAGTGAAAGTTTTGCATTATGGAATAATGTTACTCCATAAAAAAAGACTGATAGAAGTAATTGTTTAATTTTATTTAAAAAAAGTATAACTTGAATCTACATAGAAAATGCCACTACTCATTTAGTACATCATCCTTGAATTCTTGATTGTTTGTTCTCTAACTGACAAACAAATTGAAAAAAATGAAAAATGTTGATTTTGAGTGTCTCAACCAAGCCAAAAAGTAGGACACACTATTGTAGGATCACTCATGCCAGAGTACATGAATTAATGCTTATATTCTAATGAATGCCTCAAGGTCTATGCAATCTTAATGATTTTTGTGGGTTGAATACAAGTCCCTTGAGAACTCGATTGTTGTGAGAATTATTTGATGCACGAGAATGAACTGTGACACACAAGAATAATTTGATACAATGTTGCATAAGAGACCTCTTTGCCTTCACCTTCCTTATGTTTGAATATGTGAAGGTGGTGTACTGATTGATTACGTAAATGATCAAAGACAACATACAAAGACATGTAGATGCGCTATATGATTTTGATGTAAATGTGTTCCTTTTGAGCTCAAATCTTAAATGTTCTTAAGAGTGATTGCTACTTGTTCCACTATATGAATTAATTGCACATTAAATCTCTTTAAATATCAATAAGTTGCTCAAACATATGTAAAGTCAACCCACAAAGACTAGTTAAAAGAGGTTGGAATTTGGTAATTAAAAATTAAAAATAATAATTTTTTTGGGTCAAATTTCAAACACAATCGACCTTAGATAGAAAAAGAGATAGTTTTGAGACAATGATAGACATTAGTCCAAATATAAGCTAATGAATTATGTATAAATGAAAAATATATGAAAATACATATAAATAAAAATATTATAAGATCAAATAATAAATGTAAAATGTAAGAATAAATATTAGATCATAAACTAAACTTAACACAAATAAATATCACTCATCAATATATAATTATATTAAAACATTCCATTAAAATATACAAATTTCCCATTAAAATAACATAATATTAAATAACTTTTTAATTAATCAACGTGCAGTACTATTTATATATTATAATAAATTCAAAAGTCTAGAAATTAAAGTGGGGTCCTCTGAAACTGAAGGGACATGGTGAGTTTAAGTGAGGGACATGGTGAGTTTAAGTGTCGCCATACTTAAAAAGCCAATCTCAATGAATGCAAGGTGACAACTATTAATATTGTGGCATATAAATTTCTGTGCAAATCTTAAAAGTAGAAGATACCAATTTTTTTAATAAAAATATAACCCTTCACTCCGCACTGGATGTGAAGTGACCGGCAAATAAAGATCTGCAGATCAAACAGTCTTATTACAATCAAATTTAATCCGTTGCTTCCTCCAATACCTGCCAGCAATATCTTGATTTTAAAATTAAATAACCTGATACAGGTATACTCTCTTCAAATTTAATCCGTTGTCTCACCGGCCTTACAAACACCCAAAATTCCGTTACCTCGAGAACTGCAGGGGTTGCTTTCTGTACTAGACGGACGCCACCCACATTGTTACTTTCCATAAGAATCATCTCTTCTGCCTCGTGTAGAACTGTCTTTTAAAGACGGAAGAATCCTCTGCTTCCACACTCTCCATCATGGCCAATGAGGGAGAAATAATTTTGTTTTTTGTTCCAATCGCTTTCACTCTAAACAAAAGTTAATATTCTCAAGCGAATTCGCACTTTTCTTGGCTACAAATTTTGCATGACCATGTTCTGCTTTGCAGTACACAACAAACATATTTCTGGGCCTCAATTTGATCTTCCTGCCACTCTCGCTTCCTGAGGTATGGAACATTTCAGTTGTATAGTTCGAATTTTTGGACTTAAATGATTTATTAATGCTGATCGATGCATGCTTATGGATATGTGGATTGTTTTTCATATGGGTTTGTATGGAACATCTCTGTTTATGTAGTTTGAATTTTGGACTTAAAATGCTTTGTTTCTATGGTTATATTTAATATTTGGTTACTGCAATTTCAAGGTGTTGTGTTTGTGTTTGTGTGCGTGTGTGTTTCATATGGGTTTGAATCAGTGTTTGACACGTACGCATGTATGCATTTGCGTCGTGTTTTCAATGGAATGCAGGGTTGGATTCACTGTCTTGGGGAAGGAATTGATCTTCAGACATTGCTTTGGTAATTTCTTTTATACAGGCAACGTGGATTCTGACTCGCATTTTCTTGAATACAATTTCAAATGCCATCGAATTATTGCTGCTTGGATTTGATTAGTTGATGGGTTTTAAATTATCTGAATTTTTTTTGTTCCTGTGTTTTAGCTCCAATAGAAACTGACAATCCTGAATTTTGTTGGCCTGGCCTTGGGTTCAACTTCAAGCATGTGGCATTTACGGAACTATTCCAACTGCCATGCTGCCTACAATGTTTTTGTTGGAATATTAATGCTTATTGTGGGTACAATTAATTTCTAGGATAGTCTATTTTTTATGGTCCACTTAATAAACAGTTACGATTAGAAGACCTTGTAAATCTGCAGATCTATTTTGACCAGACAGGGTTCTTCATCATAGGTGAAAGGAGGAGATCAGGGGATTCAACATTTAAAGATATTGTAAAATTGTCATCAATTTCGTTAAGATATAATTCTTCAGCATCGGTCAAAGGAGTTGTAGCGACCTATAAGTGCTCTGTGATGAGGTTTGGACATTTGCCGATGTAGAAAATTACCATGTTGATACTAGTTATCAAATGGAATGGTGATCATGGAGGCCTATTGTTCTCATATTGAGTCCTAAAATATTAGGAACATAATAGGTTTGCGAATATTCTTGTGGATATGGACTGCATGAAGCACATTTTTTTTTGCGAGATCAGGTAACCCACAATACGTTTCCTTGAGCTATTTCTGTATAAATGAACACTGAAGTTTTACTATTTTGAGCTGACAACAATTGAGTTGTGCAAACACTCTTTCTGGTCACATGGGTGAGATTATTGGGGCCATATTGGGATGATTCCTCCTGCGATGAGGCCTAATTTCGGGTTGTCAGATAACTGATCCTCTAGAGATAAATATGAATTTTCTTTGAAAGAATTTATCTGGAACCAAACTTTGAGCTCGGGTGCCTTGAAATGATTCAATCATCTTTTGAGTCCCGAGCCTCAGCAGCTTATTATGAAAAGTTATTTAAACTTTTTGCTTCCTATCTAGTTACACTGTTATTATCATAACTGCTGCTCATATAGCTTCAGTTTTGTCATGCAGTCTGGTCAATTAATATTTCCTATATGTAAGTCCTGTTTATATCAGTTTTTGCTGTATTGAGTGCTTTGTTTGTCAGGTTGTTATGGAGGGACTGATTTCTTGTAGAATTCATTTTTATTTGATTTATTTCACTATTAAAGTTAATTTCACTGGAACTCCTTCCATTCTTTCCTCTGTTTCTGGTTTCTACAGCTGATATTCAGATTGACCACAGTGGCAGACACGTGAAATTGAGAGAGGATGGTAGTTGTCTTCAAGAGATAGGTTGAATTTGAAATGAAGAATCCCTCTATGACAACTTTCATGTTCTTCATCTATATGGATAAAACAGGAACTGGTATATGCCTTTATCAGAAAGCTTTGAGTTAGACCAAGCTCTAGCAACTGTAGACATGGAACCCATTTTCAATGAAGAAAATAACTGAAAGTCTAGACACCAATGATGCACTGACTTTTCCATGTTATGGTTAGCATAAAAGAATAAAGACTAGATCAAATTGTCTAGAACACATGGCTAACATCAAGTGCTCAATTTGTAATTATTTAGGATTTTCCAAAGACAATTCACCAGCACAGATACTGACAACAATCAAATATTTTAAATGCTCTTTTTATTGCTTTTACACCAAGAACTTTATGTGTGCTGAAAATGAACTAAAACCATGCACCAATTCACAATAACGCTAGCAACAACGATGGAAATTGAACAAACAGCTAAGGAAATAAACTGCAATGTATTTTGGTTGTTATCTTCTAGGTTGCTGATGCAGGATTGCAGCTTTTCAGGTATCATCCTTGTCTTGTCATGTGGCATTGCCATCTTTGGCTGTTTGTCCAATGCTTGGAGGTCGGATATTTGATAAACGGAGACCCTACCATCTATTTGATCCATTTCAGATCAGATATCCTTATTTTTGGAGTCATTTGGTCCCACAAAAGCTCAAATTTGAAGTAGACAAGAAAATCCAATACCTCAGCTCTGCTTAAAGAACCACCTACTCTTGATGGATAGGTGCTCCATGTGGTCAACCCGTCAATACTAGTGCTCCCTTATTGTTTTTCTGGCATTCTTTTGTAGAATGACTTTCTCATCCGATTCCACTTGTGCATTCAGTGCAGAATATTCAATTGAATGTAACACTTACCCTTCCTCATCTTATCCAATAGGGATGACTTAAAAAAGGTTGAGGTGTCATGCTCCTGTCAAAAGAAAGAAAGAGATCACAATATTTAGTCAAATCACAGCACTTAAAGTCTGTGCGAATAAAGTAAACATGGACAGCGATTTTAATAAGGGGATTGATTAAGATTATAAGAATAAACAAGGGCAGTGATTTCCTTGAATTAAAGATATTTAATTAAAATTAAATTAAAAGGGTTTTAGGCCAATGATTAAGGTGAATAGTTGCAACTCTTCAAAAAGGCAGAATAATGAAGAGGTGTGACTTCCTCAAACTTGAAGATATAAGAGGGAGAGCATTTCATTTGAGAAGGAGAGATAGAACATCATTCAATCAATCAATTAAGAATAAATATTATGTGACTTCTCCTAATGTGAAAGTTTGTGACTCCCTCAATAATAAGATATAAAAGGGAGATTATTTCCTTGTGAGAAATCATCAATTTGGGAATGAATGAATGAATCAATTTGGAAATAAATTATTATTCTCAAAAGGCAGCAATGAAGGGTGGTGACTCATTTATTGTGAAGGGTGGTGACTCCTTCAAGAAATGGATATAAAGGGCAAATTAGTTCATTGACATTCAGTCAGCAATCATCACTCATCTATCCATCAAGCAATCAAAACATCAAAAAGATCAATCAAGCAAACGCCAATAAGTCTATCAAATGATTCAAGCATCAAATCATTCAATCATCAAAACACTCAATCATCAATTCCAAACATTCAAATATCAAGTGAGAAGTCAATTGTCATATATCAATTCATGCAGCAATAAATATACTGCAGAAAATCGATTCAAACAACAATTATTTATAAAAAGAATACAATAATTATTCAAGGATTGAATTGTCAATCCATCAAGACATACAAATCAATAGTCTAGCAAATACATCAAGCTATCAATTGTGAATTCTAGGTACTATTTGCAAATTGGATGGGTTATGGGCTCATGGGGTGGGCTAAGGGTTGGAAGGATGGGGTCTTTTCATGCCCTTGACAAGGTACGGATGGGGTCCTTGGTATTGTCACTGTTGAGTTAGGGGTGGGGTCCTTTAATTCAACAATTTTGCAAAGTATTTATGGGGAATTCATGATTTGACTCCTCAGGTATTGTGCTATGATCTATTGATCTGATTATTATCATAAATTCTTAATCCTGGATAAAACTATTGTCATATTTTGAGTAAATATTGTTGTTTTAAAGAATATCCAAAAAAGGGGACATTACATGAGGTTCTCACATAGGATAGAGAATATACTTGAATTCATTATCATTTTCTGACCCTTCTATTTCAAAGTTATCATACGTGAGAGACTTCAACTTCTTTTCTTAGTCATGGAGTCTATCCTTGCTCAAATAAAGCCAAACCATTTGCCCAACTTTGAGAAGTGATTCTCCTTCCTATGCTGGTCATGGCATGCATTGTGCTTAGCTTGAAACCCCTTTAGCTTCTTGCGAGACTGGAGGTGGATTTGCTTCACTTTCTCAATGATTGGGTGCTTCCAAATGTGCATCTTCTTTATCTTTTTGTTTTTGTCAATAATAACATTAAATGGATAAGGAAAATTCTAAGTTGCAAGAAACATTATAGGGTGCCTCTGTCTTGCCCTAAAAACTATTTTGGGATACTTCTCTTTTATACATCAAATCTATGTGGAGTGTGTGCAGAGGTTTTTGTGCCATTTCATTTCTTGGGGTTCCAAAAGAATTGGCATTTAACATTTCCACTTCCATTTCCATATAATTTTGGTAGCATCCAAAACATGTCTCAAATAGAGGCTTTTGTGTATAAAAAAAGAAAAAGAAAGTGTGTATCACCCTATTGCAGGAATGTTGAATGTATGCTGAATTCTCATCCCAACTATTTGCATGATTCAATCATATCCTTTTGAGAGCTGCACCAATGGTCTATCCACTCTTTCTTCTTACCATTCTCAAATCATTTGTGGATGGAAAGCAATATCTCTTCAACTCTTAATCTATCTTTTTCCTCGTTGTGGTCCAAAACCTGCCCAACAAATATTTGAAATGATAAGCTTGGGAAACCCAAAGTATGCCCCTGTATTGTTGAAGAACAAATACGTTACCTCTTGTCCACTATTTATATCCTTACATGGAATGACTATGTACATTTTGCTAAATCAATATGCTATCATGAATAAGCAGTCATGCCCTTTGTTTGGACATGGATAGTTTACTTCTGAAACCCAGGGAGATACTTTCCATAATTCCATTGCCTACATTGCATTGGTAATGGCACCTTTAATCCAAGTTTCCTAATGCTAGGATTGCTTTGGCTACATTGTACATATCCATGAATGAACTTTAGTTACATCCTCTTACATCTTTCACCAATGAACATATTGCTGCAAATCTGCAACTATTTCTCTAACTTAAGTTGCTCCACTAGCTTTTGAGACTGTGCCTCCCTCATAAGCTGAATTATTTGCATTTTAGGTACACAAAGCTTGCCAAATTTTTAGAATACCCTATCATTAAGGTAGTCATCAGTTTTTCCTTTAAACTCTTGGTCCTTGCAGCCTTGCAAATACTGATATACATTCCCCAAAAATGCATCTTTTGTCTGCTCCTTTGAGCCTCTCCATATTCCTGATGTAAATCATTCAAGCTTCACCAGTGTGCCCATTGCTGAAATCTTTAATTTCATGGGAAGCATAGAAAGCATATTCACCATCTTGTTTGTTATGCCTCTCTTGGGCTTGATTACCAAATGGAAATGTTGGAAGCTGTTCCATTCTCTTATAATGCCTTCTCGCTCCAATTTATATTGTGTTTGCAAGTACCATAGAGGTTGATGATTAATATAAACCATGATTTACTTTCCCAAGAAGAGTGCTTCCATTTTTAACTGCTCTTGCCGATTCAATCAAATCTTTATTATATGTTGGATAATTTAGAGCAGCACTATGCTATGGAATAATTCTGAAAAGTCTTAACCATTCATCCTCCTTCCTCATTGAATTTTCACTTGCATCTGTTCTATCTCAAATGTTTGCTACAAGCTAGGTAAAGCTAGCAACAGATCAAGGACCAAATTTTTTGTTAATTTGTCAAAAGAATCTTGCTTAGTTTTACCCCATTCAAACACTTAATACTCGCTGAAATCACATAAGAAGGGTTTGTGATTGTAGAGAAACTGACTGTTTAAACTTTTCTAAATACTGGACAGTATCTACACAGCTTCTTGTTTCTGTTACAGTGGCAGGTTTTGGACACTTAGGAATGGCTTCGTACTTGGTCAGGTCAAACCTTAATCCATCTACTCCAACCACATAGCCTAAATAGACTAATGATTGCCTTCCAAATTCATAATGTTTGAAATTAAGTGGCAATTGGTGGTTTTTTAAAGTTTCTAAATTTATGCTTGTTGGATATGGCGTAGATGTTCCTCCCATGTCTTTCTGAAGATCAAGATGTCATCCAAGTACACTATCACACAAGTGTCAATAAATGAATGTAGCATATAATCCATGATCCCTATGGAAGTGGTGGGTGAATTGAACAACCTAAATGGAAGTAGTAGCTTCTCATACAATCTGTTGGGACTTAAATTTGTAGGGCCCTTTTTGCTTGAGTCCCTTTGTTTTCCATGCATTGTCTTAGCCTTTTCAACCCATCTGTTAATAACCAATTTTAGAAAATCTACAAGGTTTTTTGTGCTAGGGTGTGCCTCAAATGTCAGTAGTTTTCCCTTCCTTGTGCTTCAATTAGTTCACCAAAATCAAAATTCAAAAATTGCCTAAGTCAAGGAAGTGATCAAAATCTTAGTTGATGAAGGGAGGTGGTCGGTGGTTCCTAGTTTCTAGTCCCGACCTAAGCTCTGATAGAGTATGCTGAGGGGTTCCTAGTTTCTAGTCCCGGCATTAGCTCTGATAGAGCATGTTGAGGACTTGTGTGCGGGTTGGTGGTGGAGGTTCTTGCTAGAGGTGAAGTTGTCGACAAAGAGGATTAGTGTATGCACGTAGTGGTGGTTCTTGATTAGTGTGAAAGCTCTGGCGTTACAAGGAGTGCACATTCGAAGAGTAAGGTGGGTATTTTGACTTAGTGAATCTTTTGTGTTTTCAGTGAATGCATTCGAGTGCCAAAAGGTTGACGAGCTATGTTTGAATTAAATGGCCTCCACCTACTTGCAGTAATGGTGACACCTAGCCATGTGGCCAAAATTAATTGCAACATCCTCTTTCCATTTGTAAAACTCATCTTCCAATCTGCGCTGTCCATTCTTGGCATGTTTTATCCTCCACTATGGATTTCAAGGTTGCTGTTGTACCGTGATTTAGGGTTTGGGCCAGAGAATGTTTTTAATTGGTTTTACTTTCATTTTGAGATTGGGCAATACCAGATCAGAAGGATAACAAAAGAATACTCTAGGAAGGGAGGAAAAGCACAAAGAATTGAATTCAGAGTAGTTATAAGGATGCAGGGACATTGTCAAACAGTAGAAAGGTTATTGTAATGTCATTGTCCATTCTATGTTTCCATTGATATTTGGTCAAACTTAGAAAATCTATTATTCATTTGTTTTCTAGAGCACATTTGCTGCTGCGAATGTAAATACCATTGGAGGAATTTGACAAAATTCTAAATTTGTTGCAAGACTTGTAACAACTCTTGTCATGTTTACATATGAGTTTGAATAGTTCATTAATGGATTACTAAGTATGTGGAGTGGATAGTAAAACATAGTGATGCATTTGAATGTGTAGATCAAATTACTAGTTGTTTTGTTTTCTTGACATCTCTTCCTTTAAGTTGTGACTCTATTCCCCTTGAGTAGGCACTGGTCTTCTATGTACTCTCTCCAGTCATAAAATCAAACAAATTATTCAACATTTTCTCTTTATTTCACTTTCAGTATGTGTGGTTCATGGTATCATTGCATGCAGGGAATAATATATACAAATTTCAATGATTCATGCAATTCACCCCCACCTTGCACTTACTGTCAAGGTGTTTTGTCAGCTATATAGAGGTCATTTAGCAGTTAGTTGCTCTCAACCCAGTAACAACTTTGGGGTTGAATCAAGAATTTGGGTTTAGTTGTTGGTTCTTTTGCTTGTTTTATCCTCTCACCTCTATGAATACACTCCTAAGTCCAAACTGAGCTCCAAGTGAAGGACAAAAAATCCACTCTTGTAGAGTTAGCTCATAGTCCTCCATAGTTCAGTAGATGAACTGTTTCACTCATTTGTTGACAACCTTGGCCTTGTGAGTGGAGTTTAGTACTAGGAAATGGAGCAGTTTTTTTGAGACCTAACACAATCTTTCCTTGTTATGGATGTGGTTTGCATAGGTTCATCTTCACATGAACATGATTGTAGCCCAATTTCAAGTCCAACTTGGTGAAGTTTTGGTATGTTGTAGATGATCCAACAAGTCATTTATATGTGGAAGAGGATACCCATTTTTTTAATAGTGATCTTGTTCAAGGCATGTTGTAGATGATCCAACAAATCATTTATACTTGGAAAAAGGTACCCATTTTTTATAGCCAATGTACATCCTCTACATTCCATCCTTCTTTGGGACCAACATAATTGGTGAACCACTTGGGGAAATGACACCTTGTTCCATTAGATCTTGTTGTTGTCGCTTGACCTCATTTTACTTCAAAATACAATGCTTCTATTGGTATTAAGGAAATGATGAGTTAGTCAGCAATTGCCAATTTTGTTTCATGATCTACTTGTCTTAGGAAGCACACCTCATGCTTCTAAAACATCTCCTTAAACTAGTTCTACCAATGAATGTTTTCTTTTCTTGTGTGCAATTGATTTGTGAGATTCCAACTCGTTGATCCTCCTAGCTTGTCCTTTAAGAAGAGTAATGCAAGTTGCTTTCTTGCATTTGTGGGTTGTTTGGCTTGGTTGGCACTTTCCAATGTGATCTTGGACATGCTCTTTTATGCATTGATAATAAAGACTTATTCATTCTCGAGTAAGTGATATTTGTCTTCCATTGTGATGTTGCTCAATATTAATCCACATCCATCAAGGGGAACCCTGTCTGCTTCCACCTCATCAATGAAATTAGCACCGATGGCAAATATTATTTTGCATTTCTTTACCATTTGCATCTCTACATCACTATGCACCCATTCCAAGGGGTATTGATGTGGAAGATTGGATCTCTAATCAATATATTTTTTCTTGCACACAAGCCTAATTTATTCTCTTTTACATGGAGAGTAGAACTTAACTCCTAATGTGACTAAGAAGTTCACCAAGGTACCTGACCATCACATCTTTATTTTTTAGAGAAATCTTATGGCTGATTTTTAAAATTTTGTGTACTCTTGTAGTCTTGTATGCCTTGTCCTCGTCTTTGCCAGAAGTACAACCATCTGATTTTCTACTCCTCTTTGTAACAAACTGGATAGAACAAGACTTGAACAAGTCCTTGAAGGTCTCCCACTTTTCCTATTGGTGGTTCTCTGCTCAACCTTAATGCATCCACATAGCTCCATCACCTTACAACTGCATGACCAAGCAATTTTAAACAGGTGACTGCTATTTCCTCTTCTTCACATACCTTGCACAGACTGATGTAGACCTCAAGTTGTTAAAGTCAATGATCTTGCTTTTCTAATTGACTTGACCTTTATATGGTCGAGTTTCTGCTTTTGCTTCCACTTTCAAAGGTGGTTTTGAAGTTGCATTACTTGAATTCTCTCCTACACCTTTGTGTTCTTCTTGTGCCATATGAAGTTTGGGGCTGGTTGAAATAAACTTCAAACATGTTACTGAAAAATTCCATTCATCTTCTTCACATCTAGAACTGTGTCTGCCATATTTGATTCGAATGTCAACAACCTTTCTTCATGCATATCCTTCTCGTGATGCTCAATATCCAAAGCTTTTGTTTGTGACTGCCACTTGTTTCAATTCCCAAATTCAAGGGTTAAAAACTTAAAGATGATAATTGTCTCCAAACAAATATTTGGTTGAAGACAACACTCATTCAAATGCAAAATTAATTTGTACTATGTACTCTCTGCTGACCAAATTTGGGATCCATGGCATCATACTAGATGGGACTTTTAGCCTAGAAATCCGTTTTACTAAACTTTCCACCTAATATCCTTACTGAAAATGACAGTCATGATATTTTACAACGGTGAGGTATTCTGTAGTAGGAGAATTTGTCACACATAACTTTTTTCCGACTTGTTCATGTTGGAGCATCATCCTGGTGGTCTATTGATTATCCTAATGTATTTTCTTTTGCTCTCGTCTAGGATAGTGAAATAGGATTGAGTTCATTTAGACGATCTTTTGTGTTTTGAGTCATATCTTGTTATGTGGTTTTGCTTCCTTGGGTTGTTTGTTCAAACCTCGACGGTCTGATGTCTTATATACAAACACCCTACAATCTGAAGATGAAAAAATCATGATAAAATTGTGAATCAGATGTAGAGGTGATCCAATCTAGATCAGATTGCTGTATTTTTTCAAAAATAAATCAGTGTAATCCCCAATTAAATCACAATTTTTGAATAAATAACAGTCAAATTGTATCTTGAAAATCATAACCTGTTTTGCAACAAAATGTCTATCTGATCTAGATTGGATCTCCTCTGCATCTGGTTCTCAATTTTGTCATGATTTCTGCTTCTTCAGATACTAGGGTGTTTGTATATCAGACATCAGACCTTCAAGCATTAGAGAAAAAACCCAAGGAACCAAAGCCACATGCCAAGACATGACGCAAGACACAAAAGATCATCCAAATGAACTCAATCCTACTTCATCATCTGAGAGCAGAACAAAATGAATACATCAGGATGATCAGTAGATCACCAAGAAGGTGCTCCAACATGAATAAGTTGGAAAAAACTAATTTGCGACAAATTCTCCAACCAAGCCGATAATCTAGTTTTTTGATTGACATAACCTTTATATGTTTGAATTTCTGCGTTTTCTTCCTCTTTGAAAGGTGGTTTTGAAGTTGAATTATTTGAGTGCTGATGAAAGAAACCCAAACATCTTACTGAAGAATGTCTTCACATCTTGAACTATGTCTGCCATATTTGATTCCAATGTCAACAACCTTACTTACTGTATATCCTTCTCTTGATTCTTCTTCATCTCTTTCTTTCTCCAGTGGGTTTAAAGATGAAAAATTGTCTCCAAACCAGTATTTGGTTGAAGACAAAACGCCCAGTCAAGTGCAAAAACAACTCGTAACACATACACTTTGGTGGCCAAATTTGGGATTTGTGCCATCATACTAAATTGGGCATTTGGCTTAGAAATCTGTTTTCCTAAACTTTCCACCTAATATCCCAGCTGGAAGTGACTGACATGATATGTTACAATGATGAGATATTTTGTGGTATATGTTGTGCATAACTTTTTTACAACTTATTTATGTTGGAGCACCTTCCTGGTGGTCTACTTGTTGTGTCTTTTTTCACACATCGCCCCATTGCAAATGGGGACCCCTAATTTTTGCTCCATTTTGGTCTTTTGGCTTTGGTTTTTCTCTCTCTCTCTCTGTCTCTTTTTTGATGTCTACCTTTCGGGGATTGTGCCCGTCTGTGAGCTTAAATGCGAATTTTGGCCAAGTCCGAAAATTAGGGTTTCCATCTTTCCAGCCAATTTGTGGTCAAATGAGGTGAATAAATTGAAAACAGAGCTTAACATTGATATCAGTGTGCTTCCAGTAGGCTTCCACTGAAGTTTCGTCAGATTCCGGTAACTTACTATTTTTAGTAAGTGTGAAATTCAGGACATTCCTTCAGCATTCTTGAAATTCCGATAGTCACACTGTATCCATAACACATCAAGTTGCTCGTGCGCAAAATTTGAGCTGAAACTGACAACTTACTATTTTTAGCAGTTCAACTTCCGAAGCAGATTTCAGGGCTTAGATGCAGAGTTTTTCAACGCATGTCTGGTGAATCCTTCTGGGTTTTTCGAGACCTTCGCGACAGTATAACATGCAAAATGAGATGACAACTTTCAAAGTTCAGCCTTCAGAGGCTATTTTTAGGGTTTGCATGTCAAGGTTTTCTTTGCATGTCGGCATTTTCTTTATGGGTTTTTCGAGAGCTTCGCAGTGATGTGACATGCAAACAGAGATGGTCACTACTTCAGCAACTTGCTATTTTTAGCAGATACATTCCGGTAGCTGCCTCCCAACACTTCAGAATCACAAACTGATCGCAATGCAACAGAAACGAGAACAAACAGAGATCATTTGATATGCATGTAGAACAAATTAGGGTTCCCAGCTTCGGGACCCAAAAAGAGGGGTAAAAGGTCAAAATTTTTGAAAACCGGTGTATACCACCGCGATCAGCATCTTTCAATCTATCCACTGGTAAAATTTGAAGGCAAACAAAGCACTTACTATTTATAGTAAGTCATTTTGGAAACATGCTAAAAATATCAAATCAGTTGCATGCGTCGATGTCAGCAGGCGGGTCACGTGGTGAGGAGCACCCCATTCAAATTTCAAATCAAATGGAGCTGTGGAGGTATCAGAAACAAGCAGTTACTATTTATAGCAAACCACCTTCAGAAATGGGCTAAAAATAGTAAGTCGACCCGAAATAGCAGTGTCGACAGGTTGATGAAGTCGTGAGGATCCAACGCTCAAAATTTCAAATCATTCTGAGCTTCAAAGATGCAAGAATCAAGAGACTTACTATAAATAGTAGGGCATGGATAAATTGGCGAAGACGAAGAAAAAATGGCTAAGTGTTGAATTCATCCTTCACCACCTTGAAAATGCACCCACTTCAGTTGGAAGGAAAGCCAGGCATAAAAATTCTAAGAGTCTTGTCCTCCACAGGTGAAATGCGCCCTCAAGCACAAGAAGCATCAAGAAATTTTCAAGTGTAGACACCTCCAAATGAGCCCTCCTCACAAGCTAAGCATGGAAAAGTTTCTAAGTATGAAAGTTCATCCTGCTCCTATGGCAAAATGCGCCCAGCTCAAGGTCTCATGTTGGAAAAGTTTCTAAGTATAAAACTCGTCCTCCTCTCATGCCAAAATGCGCCCAAGGAAAAGTTGGTGAAAGATACATGCAAAATTTTCTAAGTGTAAATTTTCGTCCTCCTCACCCATTAAAATGCGCCCATGCTAAGAAGTTCATAAAGGAAGTCAAAGGGGTCAAAGTTTTTCGTCCTCACCCATTAAAATGCGCCCATCCTTCATGCATGTGGAAATGCGCCCAAAAGAGGGCATGTGAAGACGAAACAAGGAAGCTCAAGAGTCACGTTGAAGTTTCATTCTTCTCTCTCTCCCAAATGCGCCCATGCAAAGTCAAAAAGTCAAGAGTGTTTGAATGTGTTTTATCCTTCACCATATGCAAAATGCGCCCAAGATAGACTAAGAGTGGCATTGAATATTTTAACCTTCATGAAGTGTGATATGCGCCCAAGTTGAGGTAAGTAAAAGGGTGAATAAGGAGTGTGGGGGTGAAATTAAAAAAAAAATATATAATGTTGCCTAGGCGTTGGAAGTGAAGTCTTCTAGCAAGTGTAATATGCGCCCAAGGCACAAAGAGGAGAGATTTAAATGTGCTAGGCCCCCAAGGTGTGGTGAAAACAAAGTGTTGTTTGGGCGTTGGAAATGCTAAGCTTGCAAGGTGGTGAAATAAAATGGCTAAGGCATGGAAATAGGTATCCTCTCTAAGTGCTAAATGCGCCAGGTGTAGGGTGATGAATAATATGCTAGGCGTTGGGATTTTTGAATGAAAAATTTTCTAAGTGAGTTGAAACATAAAAAAAATTTCTCACCATAGGAGGATGAAATAAAATTTTCTAAGGAAAAATTTTCAAGAGTGCTGAATGATTCAAAAAAATTTTCTAAGGCAAAGAAATTTTCCTTAGGAGAAAAACACCTAAGTCTGGTGAAGTGATGAATTTTCCTAGAGTCCGAGTGAATTTTGCCAGTGATGAAGTCAGAAGATGTTAGCAGTGCAGGAACAATAAAAAATTTCCGAGTTAGAGCAAAGAAATACTTCAGGATCGAAGAGCGGGATTAAATTTGTTTAAAAAATTATTTTTCCAAGGTTCAAAATTCAAGAAAATCAAATGAACCCGTTTGTTGTGTACCCATGAATTCGGCACGTTCTGAATTTTTTTTTCTTTTGGGTACTGGACGTTTGTGATGAGGAATGGATTTCGAAGTCTTCCACAGTTCGTTGGGACCTTCAGCATGAAGAATTTGATCGGTGCTCAAATTATGAATTTTCCTAAGGGAAATTTTAAAAATTTCTAAGGCAAATGTGAAGAAAATGTGTTTTCAAGGTAAAATCCTCCAGACATTGAATTTGAAAGGAACTGCCTAGGTGAATTTGCTCAAATTCTTCTTGGAGATAATCTTCCTGAGCCGGAGATGAATGAAATCAAAATTGTTAATGCTTCAGCTGGTGGAATAAATTTCTTGAAGAAGATGCAGTTGAGGTTAACACCTTCAAAAGATGATCTTAAAATGCATCTCTGAAATACGCCCTCAGGAAGTTGAAATTTGGCTAAGGCATGAAGAATCGTGAAGAAGGCAAAAGTTGGCTAGTGAAGGCGATGAACGCTTGGAAGTTAGAGCGTGAAAATTAGGTAAGTAGAGTGAATTTATGTTATGAAGTGTTCTAACACTCTTCTCCTTGCTTGTTTTGCAGGAGGAACGTCGAGACCAAATGGCGATGACTTAGGAAGATGAAGCAAGTACTCCACGATTACATTTCAACCTCGAAGGAAGAAAAGTTGCGAAAAATGGCTGTGTTGAGACTTAGTATAACTCAAGATGGAGAAAAGAATGGAAGCTCGAGTAAAGTTGAAGAACAACGTCAAGAAGATCAAGAACAGTGTGAACGCGTCTACAAATGGGAATCTTCTCGAAGATGGTGGCCATTAGTGGCTCATTTATTGCCCCACTCTCCATTATGGCGGTTTTTAGGGCGAATCTTGTTTAGGGCTGAAGTGGCACAATCTGGGCCATCCAACCGATTGTAATCTGAGCCGTCCGTTGGACTTGGCCATCTATAAAAGGGGGAGTTCCCCTCATTTGTATCTCATTAGAATTAGATCAGAGTTAGGATAGCAGAGAAGGAGTAGAGAGCAATTAGATAGTTGATAGTATATTTTAGATTGAAAAGGAAGGAAAGTCTTCCCATTGAATACTTTGTAAGAAGTTGTCATGAATGCTTTCATAATAAAAGGATTTTCATTGATGGTGATGTCTTCTTTGTTATGAGTAGTTGTTGAGGCTTCTTCGTCCTTCCAATTCACGTAGCATCTTGAAGTAGCTTAAAGTAAAGTAGATTTCATTTCATGCAAGTATTTAGTAATTGTGGAATGTGGTGCTCGATTTGAACAAGACTTCGCTTGTCCATACCACTAGCGGGCTTGCTGACGGTGGGTTCGCCTTGCGTGGTCAACTGGAACTTTGTGAAACTTAACTTCGATTATGGTTTATATGTTGGCATGCGTCGTTGTGATGGCGTCTTCATGTTAGATCGTGATCTAAACATCTTGAGTCACTCCTTTGAAGATTGCACTAGTTCTGCGGAAGCTGTTCGAAGTGAGGCAAAACGGAACTTGGTTGAAGTCTGTAAGAATTGATTGCCATGTCCCACGCCTTAGAGTAGATTAGAACTTCTTGTTGTGACCTTTTCACACATCGCCCCATTCAAAATGGAGACCCCCTAAATTTTTCTCCATTCGGGTCTTTTGGCTTTGCCTTTTTTTGGTTTGTCTCTCTCGGTCTGTTCCTTCTATTTGCTAGTGTACTTACCGTTTGACCTGGATTTGAATTATGACTAAGTCTGAAGGGTTTTTTTCAATGAATTAGGGTTTATAATTTTCAGACTGCTTTGAGGTCAAATCAATTGGATAATCAACTTTTGAGCTTAGCACTGTTGTTAAAACACCTCAGGTGGACTCCCTTTGAATTTTCATTGAATTCTGCCAACTTTCTATTTTTAGTAAGTGTCAATCTAGGGTTTGCTTTCTCCAGATTTTCACGTTCTGACAATGACACCACATTCTAGGCACTTTGAACTCATCCATGGCAAAATTTGAGCAAAAACAAACGACTTGCTATTTTTAGCAGTTCTGCCTTCAGAGGCAATTTCCGGGGTTTGCATGCAGATTTTCTCAGCGCATGTCGGCATATTCCTTTTGGGTTTTCCAAGAGCTTCGCAACGGTGTAACATGCAAGTGGAACTGGTCACTTTTCTGAAACTTGCTATTTTTAGCCAGTGCTTGCATGTTGAAGATTTTTCTGGGTTTTTCAAGATTTTTCGGGCAGTGTGACATGCAAAATCATCTGACAGCCAGTTGGTCACTTTTTAGCTACTTTCTATTTTTAGTGGGTACGCTCCGACAGTTCCCCACACTTCTGAATTGCAAACACTGATCAACATGCAACAGAAACGAGGTCAAACAGAGCTCATTTGAGGAACATGCAGGAAAATTAGGGTTTCAAGCTTCAGGGCTAAAAATGAGGAATCAGGCATCAAAATGCCCAAAACTGAAGTATCCACCATGATCAGTATCCTTCAAGGAGTTTGCTGGCAAAATTTGAAGACAATCGGAGCACTCACTATTTTTAGTAAGGCGTTCTTGACGCAGGCTATAAATAGAAAGTCAATCTCAGGCACCAGCGCAGACAGGCAAGTTTACCAACAAGGAGCATGCTATTCAAATTTCGACTCGAACGGAGCTAAGGAAGTCTCAGAAACAAGCACTTACTATAAATAGTAAGTCACTTCAGAAGCAGCTATAAACAGCAGGTCAACATCAAGTCTCAGTATGAATAGGTCAAACAAATGATGAGGACCCCTTGGTGCGAATTTCAAGACAAACGAAGTTGCAGAGAATGAAAAATCAAACACTTGCTACTTTTAGCAGGCATGGACAGAGGAATTAGGGTTTCCTAAAATCAAGGGTGGAACAGGACAGTCAAGCAGAAGCGGCATCCAGCCACGGTCATTACACTTCAGGCACTTGGTACGCAAAATTTGAAGACTTTATGAGCGATTACTAGTTTTAGTAGGTTGCTAAAAATAGCAGGTGCAGACAGGCATCGGGCATCAACAACATGAATCAGTTGAAATTCAGAACAGAGCGAAAATCAAGCTTTCTGGAGTCATAAGTCAGTTCAAAGCACGAAATTCAAGGAACTTTCTAAAAATAGAAAGTCAGGGAAAATTAGGGTTAGCAGGAGGAAATCACCCTAAATCTGGCAAAAGGCATGAAACCTACCAGGTTTGATAAAATTTGGAGTCCGGCATCGAAATTCACCTTGATAAGCTGAAGATAGATGAAAATGCTACTAAGTCTGGAAATTGAAAGCTTCAAGGGACAAATGCGCCCCTCTTTGAAGACAAGATGAACTTAAAATTCTCTAAGGCAATCAAATTTGAAGCACCACCTATCCAATGCGCCCCTGAAGAGAAGACTTCAAAATTCTACCAAGGCACAAATTAAAAGTTCCCCATGCTATTTGCGCCCCTCAGCTTGAAGTTGACAAAAGTTGAAAGCATGACCATTGAGTTGCGCCCTTGAGGTTAGTGGCTTGAAATTTGACTAAGGCGTGGGGATTAAAATTGGAAGGACCTATCATTTGCGCCCCACTTCAAATTGAAAGCACAAAGGGTTATTTGCGCCTAGACTGGGGAGGAATTAGAAAATACTCTAAGGCGTGGAATTGAAAGCTCAACATGAGAAATGCGCCCATCTTACAAGAATTAAAAGCTTGGCACATGAAATGCGCCCCTCTTTGCAAACTCGCCCAAGTCACATAATGAAAGCTAGACTTGTCATTTGCGCCCTAAACTCAAAGCTCTCCCTGTGATATGCGCCATGAGAGTTGGGGGTTATATTTGCGCCTGGATTCATTGAGTGCCAAAAGTGAAGGTTACCCCTGCCATTTGCGCCCTTGAGGTTCAAAACTTGGAATTTGACTAAGTGATGAAATTTGAAGCTCCATGGCTAAATTGCGCCCTCCCTGAGCATTGAAGAGTGGAAATTTTCTAAGTGTCAAAACTCAAAGCTCTCCCATTGATCTGCGCCTTTAAGCTTAAGGCACTCAAAATGAAAGTAAAGGTGTTCAAATGTGCCTTGTCTTGGGGAAGAAGATGGAAATTCTCTAAGTGTGAAAAAGTTAAAGTTGAGAGGTCCCAAATGTGCCTTACTTCAAGAGAAAGGAGTGAAATATTCTAAGTCACGAAATTAAAAGTTGCCCATGTGATTTGCGCCTGAGATGTAAACTTGAAGGAAGACATGTCAATTGCGCCTAGCCTGGAGAGGGTGAAATTAAAAGTTTCTAAGGCGTGAAGAATTAAAAGTAGAAGTACTCATTTGCGCCCTTAAACTTGGAGTATCAAAATTAAGAGCTCAATGCCCTATTTGCGCCCCCAAATGGAAGTTCACCCATGAAATTGTGCCTTGAGTTGAAGGAGCTGGAAAATACACTAAAACGTCAAAATTAAAAGCTTCCCTTGTGAAATGCGCCCATCACAAGTTGAGAGTTTGAAAATTTTCTAAGTCAAAAAATTAAAAGCTCCATGATTGATTTGCGCCCTTGAGGAGAAAGTTGAGTGTTTTAAAATTTTAAACTGGAAGGAGACCCCTCCATATGCGCCCAAGCTGAGAGATGATGGCATGAAAGTTTCTAAGGCGTAGGAATTAAAACCACACACATCCAAATGCGCCCTCAACTTGAAGTCTACTAGGGCAAATGCGCCTCAACAAGAAAGAGACAATGATGGAGTTTAAAATTTTCTAAGACATGAAACTTGAAACATCAGGTAGTCATTTGCGCCTGGGAGGAAGGAGGTAATCAAAGAACTAAATGTTGAAATTCAAAGCTCCCATGTCTAATGCGAATTAAAAGCTTAACATGGCAAATGCGCCCCACTTCAAATTGAAAGCACAAAGGATAATATGCGCCTGGGAGAGGAGAGAGGAGCTTGAATTTTTTTAAACACTTAAGATCTGAAGTTAAATGTCTCAGCCACGCCTTGAGAAGAGCTTGAAATTTTCTAAAATAATTTTGATCTGGTAAGAACGAATGTGAAGGTTTAACACCTTGAATGCGCCTCAGAGAGAAAATAACTTAGAAATTTTTCTAAGTGCCAGAGAAAGGCGAGTTGGAAGTCTTATTTGCGCCTGGAGAGCTTAAGTTGGTAAAATAAAAAGGTACCCATGATAGGCGCCTTGAGGAGGTATTGATTTTTGGTGGAAAATTTGAATACACATAGGTCCATATGCGCCTAAGTCAAAGGGAAGATTGAAGAATAAACTATAAGGCGTTGGAAATAAATGCATAATCTCCAATTTTCGTCTTGGTTAGCAAGGGGGACGAGTAAATATTTAAGATTGGAAAATTAAAGTCTCCCCCCCTTTTAATTGCTCTTGGCATGATATCCGAAAAATCAAATGAAGATTTTCTATGGGATTCGATGGCATTTAAATTTTCAAATGGCGTAGGAAGTAATAAAAAATTTCTCTAGGCAATTAAGTTCGAAATTTGCCTAAGACAGAGAAATTAATTAAAATTTAATTTAATTATTTTCCAAAGTATTAAATTAAAAGTTCCCCTTTAATTTGGACCTGTGAAATTTTAAAATTCAGACGATTTTAATTGTGGGGAATTTGTTTTGGATTTGTTATGGACGGAAAATAAATTGTGCCTAGCCATTTTAAAGTGTTGACTTTGATTTTTCACGAATGCTGGTGAAATAAATTAAATGACAGTTAAATTAAATATGCCATTTTAAAAAAGCGGTGAGATTATTTCAAATCAAAGTAAAATGATTTTTCTCGAAATTACTTCAGTTAGCTGGATGTAACTGGCAGTCGGGAGGGAAAGTTCAATTTTAAAATGAGGAAAGAATCTCCCAGAATAGCAAATTGCTATGACGACTGTAAGACGGCTGGAATATTCTCTTTTAAATTTGGAAAATTGCTAAGTCATTAATGGCATTTTCTAAAATAAGCACTAGCTTTTGGTTATAAAAACTTCGAGGATTTTCATTTTCATCTCACAAAATTCGAAGCTGAGATTTGTGCTGAAGAGTTGAGAGTAATTGTTGAGTTGTGAGTGATTTCGAAGTTGAGAGTTGCTGAAAGTGTGAGAGGTGTTGAATTCGATTTTTCAAGAAGCTTGGATTTCTCGAGATTTGGAGTTGCTGAGATTTAAAAATCTCTGAAGTCGAAATTGTTGGGATTGATCATTAGTTGCGAAGTTGCTGAGATTCGAAGTAAAATCTGAAGTATAAGCTGCCAAGGTTGAGCATTTTTATTTCTTCAAGTTGCTGAAGGTAAGTATTTAAAGTTGCTAAGATTTAATATTTTCCAAATTGCTGAAAGTTAGAGTGTGTTTCGAAGTTGAGAGTTGCTGAAGGCTGAAATCGTTTGATTATTTCTCTGAATGCTAGAGGTCGAAATTGTTTGAGTTTGAAAGTTGATGAGATTTAAATTTACTGAAGTTGCTAAATGTTTAGAATCAAATCAGAAATAGAAACTGTTGAAACTTTCAAAGTTGCTGATTTATAACTTTCGAAGTGCTGATTTGAAATTGTTGAAAGTTGCTGATTTATAACTTTCGAAGTTGCTAATTTAAAATTGTTGAAAGTTGCCTAAACTTGAAGCATTTTCCGAAGTTGGGATTGCTGGAGTTAATTTCTTCCGAAGAGCTGAAAATTCTTTTGGCTGCAAAATTGTTGAAATTGCTAAAGGACGAAAAGCTAATGTTGTTGGAACAAGCAAAGCTGGAGCTAAGGCTGGAAACAATGAAGCTATCAAAGAAAATGCCTCCAAGCAGGCGATCATCAAGAGCTTGAAGAAATCTTTCATTCCGGAGTCTAAGATCGTGTCAAAGTTCGGGAATGTGACTGATACTAACCTTGGGTCTTACAACCTCGAGGCCTTCATGCGAAGGATATATGGGCAAGGTGGCAATCTTCCGACGGAAGCATCGCGCAACATTCTGAGGAGCGGTTTATATGCAGCAGCCGGGTTTCAACCAACAATTCGATGTCTAGAGCTAATTATGGAGTGCGCAAACTTCTACAATTCAGACCATCGGACGATTGTTTCTCCAGATGGCGTTTTGTTGGCCAACCTTGCACCTGATGCAATTGGCGAGGCATTCGGGATTCTACCCACAGATAAAATGCTATACAAATCCAAGGCAAAAGATGATAAGATGTATGCCACATCTTTCGAGAAGTGCATGAAGAGAATCAACACCACCTGGATGAGAAAGCCAAAACCTCCTGCCGCTAGGCTGCCAAAGCAAATAATTTTAGAAGAGCTGAAGCAGGAATATTGTGATATAATCATGTTGCTCAGTCGAGTTAATGGCAGCCCACAATCATATGTGTTCGAACCATGGATGTTCTTTTACATCAGCGTGGTGCTCGAAGGGAAGGTGGAAGTAAATTGGGCTCAGATGATCAGCGACAACATTGATGAGTAGTTTCAGAATCTAAGGAGAACAAAAACATTCTACATGAGTTCGTATGTCATCTACATGCTTGCTCGGATGACAAAATACAAGGGGTTGGCATACCAAGAGCCGATTGGGTGCGGTTTTAATCAGTTCAAGATTCATGAATCTTGTAGACAGTTGCATCTCACATGCACAACTGACTTTGAGAGGGTAAATGACGCTTTCACAATGTACATCACAAGGACCCTTCAGTGGAGGTTGCAACAAAGGATATCTGAAGAGGCGCAAATGTTGATAGAAGAGTATGGGTTTTGGTTCGTCCAATTCCCAAAGTTCACCTATTTAAGGATGCCGGGTACAGTTCGTACGTCTATCGACTACCAAGGTACCCCACGAATAGAATGATAACGCTTGAGCTGTCTAGGCAACTGGTGGCCTACGAAAAAATTATAAGGAGAAAGAAGGGAGGTTTACACTTTCCCATTGTTTTGGGAAACTCGCTAGAAGAGTGTCCTTTGCAGGCAGCCAAGGAGGCAGAAGATGAGTTGCGGTTCTATCAGCTAACTCTCCATACCAGTAGGTAGGATTTTGATCCTCAAGGAAAGATTGGAACAGTGCAGGGTGAGGAGTATAAGCATAGGGCTCACTTGGAGGATTTTTGGGTGAACACTAGAGACGAAGCTGAGATTAGAAAAAGAATGTTCTCCAGGTTGCCTTTGAAATTAATCAGAGAATGTGAAGTGGTCCTAGTGCCAGATCAAGTTGAAGAAGATGCCAAGCTTATTCATCCAGATTATGAATCGATAAAGAACACGCCGATCCCACCACCAGATTGGGCTGAACCGAAGATTACGGACTTAGACACTTTGTCTATTCCCGTCTTGACTTTTACAAGGACTTGGGTAGAGGAGCACGTCCGCACATTGAGGAGAAGATCAGTTGCCCTTTCATACAACCTCATGGGTGATAGAAGGCCACTGGTGTTGGCGAAGAGGAAGAAACAAATTGCCCAGGCTGTGGAACCACCACAGCAGGAGGAACCTATTCAGCTAGAACCTCAGGGGTCGGAGGATACATCATCTACTTAGTTGTTGACCAATTCCTCCAGCGTGCGTGAAGTCTCACTATTTGTAGATCAGAGGGATAGAATGAATGAGGAGCCGGAAGTCGGAGAGGTCAATCAGCCAATGCCAAGAGAAATGGATAGTCAGAGTGCTAATGCACCTGAAGGTGCCAATCAGCCAGATGAGGGGGAAGAAACGGAAACAGATACCCACTTTGACTATGTGCTTGAGACAACTTTCAAAGATGAAGACGTCATAGAGTCAAGGGTTGGAGCTCATGAGGAGAGTGATCAACACATAGAGATAGTTGAGCCTCAACAGAATACTGCTCGAGAGGAGGTTGGTGAAGTGGAGGCAACTGAAGAGCAGCCCCTTATTGTTTACGACATTCAGCGTAACTAGCTCTCACATGCAATAAGGAGAGATCAGGACGATGATGCTGACCTGGCAATTGAGATGGAGGAGCTTCTAAATAGAACAAGTAAGTCACCAAAAAGGAAGAGGGCAAGAAAATATTCGAAAATGGAAACTAATCAGGCTGGTTCGCGCACCCTCCATATTGCCGTTCCAAGGGAGGATCATGACTTAAGTGACGCAATGCCAGAGAATTACACCGTCACCACAATTGATTTGGGACGTCCTTCTGGAGTGCAAGTGGTTGAAGAAGCTGAAAGTTCATTCCAAGCGTTGAAGGATAGGCTGGTGAAAAAGGAGGGAAAGTATAAGAGATTAAAGAAGGAGCACAAGGCATTGGTTGGATATGTGCAACATTTAGCACATCCAGGTGCTCAAGAAAACCCAGCAGTGGAGCTTCTGCCTGAGCTGCCGCGAGAACCAATCGGTGGGCTCGAGGAAATGAAGAGAGCTATACGAGAAGGAGATAAGTGAATAGGCAATGTTCGCGCTGAAGCAGAGAAATTCATGGCTGATCTTGTCTCCTTTTTTCGGAGTGCATCTAGTATCCTTTCGCGCTTGGATGGTGTCGAGCAAGCTTGGGGTGACACCCATATTTTCCAGGACAAGACTATTCCTCGCCTTGCTGTTTTGATGCGTGTGCCCACACAGACTTTGATAAATGAAGGAGTGATCCAGGCTGGGGACAGGTATGATTTTCTTGGATGGCATTCAGCTGCATTCATTGGGAAGGGCTTCTTTGACATGGCAGCTGCAGAATCTTCCAAAATCAAACAGGCGATGAGAAATATTCACGAGGGCATCTTCAACACATTGGATGCATTGTTCGCCAGGAGGCTAACTCATGAGGAGGTAGAGGTGGAAGGATTGAAGGTAAGGTTGCAGCCTTTCTTCTCTGAGATGAGGACGTTTTCCCAGCTTGACTTTGAAAACATCTCTACGTTTTCAACAATTATTCAAAGCACACAAGACTCTATTGAGACTTGGAGAAAGTCTTGTGATCGATGGGAGCAAATGGTGGGTATCCTTGAATATCAGCTCAATCTTACTCCGTCAATTTCTGAGGAAGAAGTTGATTCAGTGCTGGCCCGATTCATAGCTTACGCGGTCAAAGAAAAGAGCAATGGAAACGCGGTTATGGACGAGAATCTTCTAGAAGGATAGTGGGCATTAATTGCCCATAGTGGTCAAGGAGGAATTTGCTGTTTTGGGATCATTAATGACGCCACTCCTCCACCTTCTGGCGGTTTTTAGGGTTATTCTTGTCTAGGGCTGAGGTGGCTCGATCTGAGCCCTCCATTGTAATTTGATCTGGACCGTCCGTTGAGATTGGCCAGCTATATAAAGGGGAGTCCCCTCATTTGTACACTAGTAGTTAGCAATCAGTTGATATCAGAGCAGAATAGAGAGTAGACATTTTTGGAGTTAGAGTAGTTTTCGTTGCATTATTTGAAGGAGAAGGGGAATTCT
The DNA here is from genome assembly GCA_007258455.2 of Sequoia sempervirens. Classification (NCBI taxonomy): domain Eukaryota; kingdom Viridiplantae; phylum Streptophyta; class Pinopsida; order Cupressales; family Cupressaceae; genus Sequoia; species Sequoia sempervirens. Next base: position 42,196 of record VDFB02275579.1, read on the forward strand.
CCCTTTGAGAATTTTTGTAAGAGATTGTCACGAAGGCTAATCATAATAAAAGCATTTCATTGATGGTGAATTCAACTTTTGTTGTTAGTTTGTGAGGTTTCTTCTTCTTTCGACTTCAAGTAGGACTTAATTTTCATGCAAATAGTTAGTTATGGGTGTTTACGTTTAATGTAAGTGAGCTTCTTTAGTCCATACCACTAACAATCTTACTGATGGTAAGCTTGTCTTGCGTGGTCAACTGGAATGTTTTATACTTAACTTCGATCAAGATTCATGTGTAGCTATGCATTGTTGTGATGGTACTTGCATTATTGAATCGTGATTTGAACATCCTTTTTCTCCTTTGAAGATTGCACTAACCTTGTTGAAGTTGTCCAACAGGAGGCTAGACAACGTTTGGTCGAAGTTCATTGAAATTGAGCCTAACACCCCTTGCATTTAGGTTAGAATTTAGATCTTCTAAATCTCTGCAGCCATTCAATTTCGCATACTTTGGTTAGTTTTAGGAAACTCGCACTTCAAACTAAGTCATTCGCACGAAAATCCCCTTCAAGGCATATATTTGTTGTTTACTGCAAGTATTCTGAACAATTGTGTAATTCCCCTCGTAAGAACACAACAATTCACATCAACCAACTGAGGGTGTTCCAAGTATTTCGGAACCTTGGAGTTGAACGTGTGATCTATCTCGCAATCTTAGCACATAGAATACTTTGATCAAGAGAGAACGGAGTAGCCTTCAGACCACTTTGTTCTGCTGATTGGTGCGGTCATAAAAGTCACATCAACACTTCTTAGGCCCTACACTCTTTTAAATTCAGTTCATTTCTAGTTAGAATTAGGAAACTTGTGGTCACTTGCCAAATCAGCCAAATTACACGAAATCCCTTACTCCACTGTTTGTTGTCAGCTGTCGAACAATTGTGTAAGTCCCCTTGAAATACCAGCAAAACACATCGAGCCAACTGAGGGTATTCTATTGCATGAAGGAACCTTGGAGTTAAATGTATGATCTATCTCGCAATCTTAGCATACAGGAAACTTTGTTCAAGAGAGGATAGAGTATCTGTTGGGAAACTTTATTCTGTGTTGGTGCGGTCGCAAAAAACACGTCAACACTACTGATTATTCTGATGTATTTGTTTTACTCTCATCTAGAATGGTGAAGTATTGTTGAGTTCATTTGGATGATCTTTTGGCTTGAAGGTATGATGTTTGATATACAAATGCCCTACTATTTGAAGCAGAAATTATGATAAAATTGTGAACCAGATGCAGAGGTGATCCAATCTAAATCAGGTTGCTGATTTTTGCAAAAATAGGGCATGATTTTGAAATACAATTTGATTCTGAAATTTCAGCTTTTTTGTTTTAATTGGTGATTAAACTGGTTTTTTTTTTCTTTCTACGAATGTTTTCTTTTCAGTTTTATCTCATTTTAAACTACAGATAGGATTTTTTCAAGCGTAGGTGCATTGAAATTATTCAAACTTGTTTTTTAAAAAATTGGGCACAACTTTTGAAAAGCCATTAATTGTGATTATTAAATTCTAATTACTGCTTGTGTGGCCTAAATGCCAACATTTTTGAAGGATTTGAAGCTTGGTTAGAAGTAATGAAATTACAAAACATTGCATGTATTATAAAGGTCCTTGTGGCCCCAAAGGCCTTAATTTGGCTTTGTGGTGGGGGTTGCTTCACCTAGAATCTTGCTCTGGCTTTAAAAAGCAAAAAAAAGAAAAGAAAAAAACTGTTTTGGGTTGCACCTGTTGGAAATGCAGCATTTATTTACTATTATTTAGCTTGAAATAACAATAATAATGTTTCTTTTGTGTTTCTATGAATATTTCTACGATTTTTAGTTTCTTGATTTTGGTGATTTTTTCTCTAAAAAATATTGAGTAAATGAATTCGATTTATACTTTTTTTTTTGATACGCAAGTTTTTATGATTTGTATTAAATATATAAAATATTACAACTGTCTGCTATGTAGGAAAGCCTTCTACCCATCTTTCATCACCAAAAAACCAGACCCATCCTTCACCAAAAAACCAGCCCAAGGAACATTAGAAAACCAGAGACCCAACCCTCCAGGGCAAACTGCCCAACCACCAAATCAAACCTACAGAAAACCCAAAATTGGCCATGCGGGATCGGCCCCAACCACGAACTATCTAAATCGGGCCTTCAAAAACATCAAATTGGCCATGAACAGACTGAGCGTCTACCAACCCAGCAAAAGGGAATCACCAAAACACCTTGAAAACTAAACCCTACAACCTACCAGCATCAACACCCCACAGACAACAAAGACTATCACAAAAAATTATTTAACTTGGCGAAGGCTTCAAAATCCTTTACCCAACCAACGCCACCTGATGCCATCAAACCAAAGAACTTCTTCAGGTACTCAATCGCCACCACCGCCACCATTCTGTGCTTAACCAGTGCCGGCCGCACAAGTTAAGGAGGAAAGGATACAACTTCACAACCTCGTGCGAAGTCCTAATACCTTCCAGGTCGCACGGTCTCGGAATACCTCTGCCCTCAACAACAAAGCCCAACATGTCATTAATTCCTTCCACTAGGTCCTCGCAGAACATCTTCACCAACAATAATTTAGCCTCAGCCTTGGCCACCCTATTGTCCAGGAGAGAGGCCAAGAACCGAGAAGAGATATGAAGATTATCTCTTCCGTATTCCTTATTAGCCAAATGACCAGCCCTCAAAATCATTTTTGTCACCACCAAAACCAAGGAGTCCCCTCCATGCAGGAGAATTCGCTTCAAATGCTCGTCCTTAATTTCTCTGAAAAAGGCTTGTCTGGCCGACGACTGCAGAGAAATAGGGGTATCCGCGCCAAATTTCACCACCCTCTGACAAAAACCTCAATGACGAACCGAGAGCGTTTCGCCATTGTCCCCTCCACTCAACTAGCAGTCAGAAGCCGAGGCAAACACCACCATTAACCGACTCAAGCTCCACAAAGAAATGAGAAAAAAGACCATGAAATTCCGACTTAAACGATTAAGCCGACTTAATGCCAAGTACTTGGTAGCCGCCACCCTCGCTAATGAATGCCTTCCAAACATGCCAAGGCAGATTTGTATGGAGAGGCCTCCGAGCTATAATGCCTTAGGCAACCTCGGGAACGGAAAGGGCAACAGTAATAAAGTTTGTTGACAAATCCACGTGAACTCCAACTAGCTCAACTCTTCCCACGTCCCCCTGTGTCCTCCACCATCTCCACCGTGGCACCCATCAAACCAACCTGTCGTGCCAATGAGGAGGGGAGGGAGGGGGAGCCCACCTAACCACCCACAATTCGATTTATACTTTTGGTTTGTGGTGTCAATCCCAATTTTGAGTTATGCATTGTGCCTATCTATCTGATCCATTTTGGATTGGACCAAGGATAAAAATTCTTTTGACAATTCAAGTTGATTACAAGGGCAACAAAGCATATGCATGATTAATTTGGCAATTGATTTCCTAAATAAATGAGTATGAAGCATGGATACATGGGGATGCATTCCCAACTCCAACCTTGCATTGCCATCCCCAACCCGTCCTTGGGACATGGGGATGACAGGGGACATTCCTTGGCCGTCCCTTGTACTTGGGTAAATTGGAGATGCATCTCAAGAATGGCAGTTAGTGAGTTTGTGCATCTTGGGGATGTTAGCCATCCCCAAGACATTTGAGGACATTTGTGACTTCGCTTAACTATGTCAAGGATGGTTAGTAGCCCCACCTTTTTCTATTAAAAAACATAGTGCAATATTTGATGAGAATCCAATCAATAATCATAATCAACCACCAAATGGATGAATGAAGTACCTATAATAGGTCTCCTTGTTGCATGACTCAAGGTGATGACATATCTAGAGGTCATGAGTTTAATAATTAATTGTCAATTAGTGGATCAGTTAACTTAGTCTAAATAAGAGGTCAAGAGTTTAATTGTCAATTGGTGGATCACCTAACTCATTCCAACTAAGACAAAGGTGACACTTAACTATTGGCAATCAAGGATTGACAAGGTAGTGGTGGCACTTGTTTACTCAAATCAATTTGTACACATGTCATTATTAGATACCTAGGGGAGGCAATTAGATATTTCTAATACCCTTAGTAAACTTATTAATTAGTTGCAATATAACACTTAGGATATGTTGATGTGATTTTTGTGACCGCACCAATCAGCAGAATAATGTAATCCGAAGGCTACTCCATTCTCTCTTGATCAAAGAATTCCATACGCTAAGATTGCCAGAAAGTTCGTATGTTCAACTCCAAGGTTCCGAAATTCTATGGAATACCCTCAGTAGGTTTGTTGTGATTTGCTGTTTACACGAGGGGACTTACACAATTGTTCAAAAGGTTTGCAGCTAACAATAGGTTTATGATTGGAAGGGGATTTTTCGTGTGTTGCGGATGATTTAACAATGAAGTGCGTGTTCCTATACTAACCAGAATTATGCGGAATTTAAATGGATGCAGGGTTTAGAAAGCCTAAATTCTAGTCTAAATGCAAGAGGCGTTGAGCTTGACTTCAGTGGACTTCAACCGAACTTTGTCTTGCCTCGCATTGGAAAGCTTCAACAAGGTTGGTGCAATCTTCAAAGGAGCAACGGAAGGTGTTCAAATTATGACTCAACAATGCAAATACCATCAAGACGATGCATACACACACGTGAATCACAATCGAAGTTAAGTCTGAAAAATATTCCAGTTGACCACGCAGGACGAACTTACCATCAGTAAGCTTGTTAGTGGTATGGATTAACGAAGCTCACTTAAATCAAACGCAATCACCCACAATTAACTACTTGCATGAAAATAAAAATTACTCTAACTTATGTCCTACTTGAAGTTGAAGGGCGAAGAAACCTCACTAACTGCTCATAACAAAAGACAAATTCACCATCAATGAAACTCTTTTATTATGATAACCTTCGTAACAATTCCTTACAAAATTCTCAAAGGGAGAACTTTCCTTCTCCTTCAAATTATGCTATGCAATGAAACTATGCTAACTCTAAAATGTCTCTCTATGCTCTATCAGAATGTCTATTCTCAAGTCTAATCTAATGTACAAATGAGGGGAGTCCCCTTTATATAGCTGGCCAATCTCAATAGACAGTCCAGATCAAATTACAATTGATGGCTCAGATCGAGCCACATCAGCCCTAGACTAGATTCTGCCCTAAAAACCGCCAGAAGGTGGAGTGGTGTAATTAATGAGCACAAAAATAGCAGATTCCTCCTTTGACCACTATGGGCAATTAATGCCCACTATCCTTCCAAAAGATTCTCGTTTGGGACCCTGTTCCCATTGTTCTTCTCTCTGACCCCGTAAGCAACAAATCGGGCCAGCACTGCATCAACTTCCTGTTCAGAGATCGCCGAAGTAAGATTGAGCTGATACTCAAGGATAGCAATCGTTTGCTCCTACTAGATGCAAGATTTTCTCCAAGTCTCAATGGATTCTTGCGTGCTTTGAATAATGGCTAAGAATGTGGAGATATTTTCAAAGTCTATTTGAGCAATTACCCTCATCTCCGAGAAGAATGGCTGCAATCTTCCCTTCAATCCATCTACTTCCACTTCCTTGGGAGTTAGTCTTTTGGTGAATAACGCCTCCAACATATTGAGGATGCCTTCTTGAATATTTCCCATAGCCTTCCTGATCTTGGCCGACTCCGTCTTTCCCGTGTCGAAGAAACCTCGGCCCGTGAATGCAGCAGAATACTAGCCCGGAAAATCATATCTATCTCCTGCTTGAATCACCCCTTCTTCAACCAAAGTCTGCATTGGTATGCGCATCAGAGCAGCCAGGCGTGGAATAGTCTTATCCTGAAATATGTGATTATTGTTCCAAGCCTGCTCGATGTTCTCCAAACGAGAGAGGATACTGGAAGCATGCTGGAAAGAGGAGACAAGATCCATAATGAATCTTTCAGCCTCAGCACGAACACTGCCAATCCATTTATCTCCTTCTTGAACTGCCTTCTTCATCTCTTCAAGCCCGCTGATTGACTCCCGTGGAAGCTTAGCTGGAAGTTCCACCGTTGGGTTCTCCTAAGCACATGGACGTGCTAGATGTTGCACATACCCAACCAACGCCTTATGCTCCCTTTTCAGCCTCTTATATTTCTCTCCTTTTCGAAGCAGCCTATCTTTCAGTGCCTGGAAGGATTTTTCAGCCACCTCGATAACTTGTATTCCAGTAGGGCGCCCTAATTCAATTTTAGTGACTGTGTAATTTTCAGGCATTACATCACCTAGATCACATTCCTCCGTTGGAACTGCAACATGAATAGTGCGAGAACCGGCCTCATTTGTTTCCATCCTGGAGTACTTCCTGGCTCTCTTCCTCTTAGGTGACCTACTTATTCTGTTGAGGAGCTCTTCCATCTCAATTGCTGGGTCAGTGTCGTCCTCTTGATCTCTCCTTATTGCACTTGTGAGCCAATTTGGGACGTTCTGTTGAGCGCTATAGACAATAAGCGGCTGCTCTTCTGTCGCTTCTACTCCATGAACTTCCTCTTCAACAACATTCGGTTGAGGCTCATCCATCTCCATGTGTTGACTATCCTCCTCAAGACCCCGAACTTCAGGCTCCATAATGTCTTCATCCTCAAAGGCTGCCTCGAGTGCACGATCCAAGTGAATGTTTGTTTCTGTTTCTTCACCTTCATCCGGTTGGTCAGCATTCCTAGGAGCATTGGCGCTCTGACTATCAGGTTCCCTCGGCAATGGCTAGTTAACTTCTCCCATTTCTTGCTCTTCATTCGTTCTATCCCTTTGATTTGCAAACATTGAAACTTTTTGTATGTTGGAAGATTGAGCCAACAACTGTGTAGGCGATGTCTCCTTTGTCCTCTGAGGCTTAGGCTGGATTGGTTCTTCCTCATGTTGTGGCTTTGCAGCTTGGGCGATTTGTTTCCTCTTCTTTATCGACATCGGTGGCCTTCGATTGCCCATGAGATTGTACGTGAGGGCAATTGATCTTCTCTTAAGTCTGTGAACGTGCCCATCTACCCAGCTCCTCGTGAAAGTTAAGACAGGCATAAACAAAGTGTCTAATCCGTGATTTCCGGCTCTGCCCAATCAGGTGTTGGGACTACTATATCCTTTATTGATTCATAATCTGGGTGAGTAAGTCTAGCATCTTCATCAACTTGATCCGAAACTTGGACAACCTCACACTCTCTGATCAACTTCAGAGGCAATCTGGAGAACATCCTCCTTCTGATTTCAGCTTCATCCCCTGCATTTGCCCAAAAATCTTCTAAATGAGCCTTGTGCCTATACTCTTCACCTTGTACAATTCCAATCTTCCTTTGAGGATCAAAGTCCTGCCAGCTGGTGTGGAGAGTGAGGTAATAAAATTGCAATTCATCCTCCGCTTCCTTGGTTGCTTGCAAAGAAGGGCACTCCTCAAGCGAATTTCCCATAACAATAGGAAAGTGCAATCCTCCTTTCTTTCTCTTCCTTATGATTTTGTCATAGGGCATGAGTTGCCTAGACACTTTAAGCATCACCATTCTATTTGTGGGGTATCTTGGCAGTCGGTAGGTATATGAATGGAACCCCTACAGCCTTATATAAGTGAACTTCAGGAATTGGATAAACCAAAACCTGTACTCTTCAATCAGCTCTTGTGCTTCCCTGGATATCCTTTGCTGCATTCTTCGTTGAAGAGTCCTTGTGATATGCATAGTGAAGGCATCGTTCACTCTTTTGAAGTGGGAGGTACTTGTCAGATGTAACTGCCTACAGGCTTCATGAATTTTGAATTGACCAGGACCACAGCCAATCGGCTCCTGGTATGTCAACCCCTTATACTTCGTCATTCGAGCTAGCATATAAATAACATAAGAGCTCATGTAAAATGTTTTTGTTCTCCTTAGGTTTCTGAATTGTTCATCAATGTTGTCGTTGATCATCTGCACCCAATCCACATATTCTTTTCCCTCCAGCACCACGCTGATGTAGAAGAACATCCAAAGCTCAAAAGCATACCCCTGTGGGCTGCCATTCACCCGGCTGAGCATCATGATTAGATCACAGTATTCTTGCTTCAGCTCCTCTGAAATAATTTGCTTTGGCAGCTTGGTGCCAGGAGGCTTTGGCTTCCTCATCCATGCTGTGTTGATTCTCTTCGCACACTTATCAAAGGACGAGGCATACATTTTATCAGCCCTCTCCTTAGACTTGTACAACATTCTATCCATTGCTAGAATCCCAAACGTTTCTCCAATTGCCTCAGGTGTGAAGTTGGCCAGCAACATGCCATCTGGAGAAACAATTGTTCGGTGGTCTGAACTATAGTAGTTTGCACATTCCATTATCAACTCTGAACATCGAACTGCTGGTGGAAAACCAATAGCTGCATACAACCGACTTCTCACAATATTGTGCGAAGTCGTTGATGGAGGATAACTACCTTGCCCGTATATTCCTCTTTTGAATGCTTCGAGGTTGAATGATCCCAAGTTGGTATCAGTCAAACCTCCCAGATTTGACACGAACTTTGATTCAGGGATGAATGACTTCTTCAGCTGCTTGATTATTGCCTGCTTGGAGGCATTCTCGTTGACTGCTTCAGCATTTCCAGCTCTTCCTGCAGCCTTGCTTGTTCCGACAGCATCTCCTCTTCTAATTTCAGCCATCTCGAGAATTATAACACAGAAATTAAAACTTCGAGCTTCAACAACGTGCAGCAATAACACTTTCAACATTTCGAAAAATCAAACTCAACACTATTACTTCAAAATTTCTTCTTCTCATCACTCACTCACTCCAACTTTAGCACTCTCAACTTCAACACTTAGAGAAATAATCCTCTCAACTCAGAAATTTCTCACTCACTTAGCAATCACTTTCAGCATCAACACAATTTTCAACTCTACAATTTGTGAAGAAAAATGAAAAGCTTCTGAGTTTTTATAATTGAAAGCAGGCGCCCAATTTAGCAATTGTCATTAATTCACTACCCCACTACTTAGAAAATTTCCAATTCGGGAGGGAATATTCTCAGTTGTCATAGTTGTCATAGAAATTTGCTATTCTGGGAGATTCTTTCCTCAATTAAAATTTAAAATTTCCCTCCTTGATTGCAAGTTACTTTCAGTTGACAAGTAATTTTGCGAAATTAATTAAAATTACTCTAGCATAAAAATTATCTCATGGCGTATTTTTTATTAAAATTTAATCTCAACGCCTTTTTATTTCACTTGAGAAAATTTTATTTATTTCCTTCACCAGCGCCTTAGAAAAATTTATATTTCAATCGTGAGCTCTAGCATTTTAAAATCAGTAGGCAAAATTATTTTCCCATCAGAACTTTTTCCAAAATAAATTTTCCCCTTAACAAATATCTCCCAACTTCAAAATTTCATGTGTCTAACCGAAGGGGGACATTTAATTTTTAGACTTTGGAAAATAATTTTAGTCAAATTTATTTAATTTCTCCAGCCTAGGGAAAATTTAATTTTACTTCAAAACGCCTTGGGAAAATTTCATCATTCAATCTTACAAAAATTTCCATTTGATTTTTCATGCCAGGCGCAAATGACTTCTCCAGCTTTTAATTTTCAATCATAAAATAATTTTCAACTCTTTTCCAAGCTTAGAAAATATTAATATTCCCCTCTCAATGTTAGGCGCACTTGAGGGTGGGGGGGCGGGCGGGGCGGGGACTAAGCTTCAAATTTATACGCCTTAGATAAATTTTTGAATTCACTTCTCAAGCTTGGCGCATTTCACCCCTCAAGCCTGCACTTTTTTACTCAAACGCCTTAGAGAAGTTTCTCAATTTTAACTCTTGTGCTAGGCGCATATGGGAGTAATAACTTTCAGTTTTGAACACTCAAGCAAATTTTTAATCAATTCCTCAAGCCAGGCGCATTCAGCCCCTCAAGCTTCTAGCTTCCCACACTCGGAAAATTTTCAGACTTCCTCAACTTTGAGCAAGGCGCATATCTACCCATGATCTCCCAATCCAAATGCCTTAGAAAGTTTTTAGCTCTCTTCAACCTCTTAGGCGCATTTCTATGGGTGAGCTTTCAATTTGCAACCCCTTAGAATATTATTAACTCACCTTCTTTACCTCAGGTGCACATGGTGGTCCCACTCCCAATTTCTACATACTTTCCTTGAGTCTCTCATCAAGGGCGCATTTAGGTAGCCAGTCTTTTAATTTCACACGCCTTAGAAACTTTCATACTCCTTCAGCTTTTTAGGCACATATGAGAGTAGTAACTTTCAGTTTTAATTTACACGCCTTAGAACATCTCCAACTTCAACTCTTGAGTTAGGCGCATATGACCCTTGGAGCTTCAAATTTAAAACACTTAGAATATTTTGAGCTTCTTCTAATCAAGGCGCATATGGAGGGGTTAGCTTCAACTTTAGATGCCTTAGAATATTCTCAAGTATCCTCTTCTAAGTTCAAGGCACATATGAGGGACCATCCTTCAAGTTTCGCACTTAGAAAATTTTAAACACTTTCTGCTAGCTTTTTAGGCGCATATTGGAGGCCTTACTTTCAATTGTCAACTCTTAGAGAATTTTAAACTCAACTCCATTGGCTGGGCGCATATGACATGAGTAACTTTGAGTTTGTACGCCTTAGAAAGATATCCACACTTGCTATTAGATTAAGACACATATAGAGGGTCTCCTTCAAATTTTAAATGCCTTAGAAATTTTTTAAGTGTCCTCTTCTCTCCTTAGGCTCAAATGACCCTCTCTACTTCAAATTTTTCATACTTAGAAATTTTTCTAAGCCCCTCTTCCTCTTGGGCGCATATGAGGGTGTGTGCTTCAAGTTTCATTGCCTTAGGCGTTTCTCAAGGCATCTTCTACCTCTTAAGGCGCATATAGGAGGGTGGACTTCAAGTTTTGATGACATATAAACATTTTCAAGTCTTTATGCAAGGTGAGGTGCATTTCACATGGGGGGCTTCAAATCTTGATGCCTTAGAAATTTTTTATCCTCCAGCTTGTTCTAGGGCGCATATGAGGCATCAAGCTTCAAATTTGTGATACTTAGAAAATTTTCAATCAAGCCTCAGCTTCCAGGGCGCATTTTCATGTGTGGGCTTCAAGTTTGCCAGACTTAGTGAAATTTCACGACTTTCGTCTGATTTGGAGAGGTTTATTCACGTCGCCCTTGGCTTGCTCTAGCTTTCTATTTTTAGAAAGTTTCTCAAATTTTGCGTTTTGAACTGATTTCCGGCTCCAAAAGGCTTGATTTTTACTGTCTTGAACCTTGTGATGCGATTGAGTTGCTGGAGTTTGATACCTGCTTGTACTTGCTATTTTTGCCCAGAATGTGCTCAAACTTTGTGTGCTGATTGCTTGAAGGATGTCGATCGTGACTGGATGCTGCATTTGTGTAACTGTCGTGTTTCGCCCTAGATTTTAGGAAACCCTAATTCCTCTGCACAGGCCTACTAAAAAATAGTAAGTGCTTGATTTTTGAATTTCTGCAACTCCGTTTGACTTGAAATTTGAATGTCGTGCTCCTCATCGGTATACTTGCCCGTTCACATTGGCGCTTGATGCCGACTTACTATTTATAGCCTGTTTCAAACTTTACCAGCGTACTCCTTGAAAGATGCTGATCACGATGGGATACCTTGGTTTTTGGAAATTTTGGCACTTGACCCCTCATTTTGGGTCCCGAAGCTGGAAACCCTAATTCGTCTTGCATGTGCCCCAAATGACCTCTGTTTAACTCCGTTTTTGTTGCATGTCATCAGGTTCGTGATTCTGAAGTGTTGGGCAGCTGCCGGAGTGGTACTGCTAAAAATAGTAAACATCTGAAAAAGGTAACCCATCAGCTGCCGGATGAGTCTGCATGTCACATTGCCAAAGAGATCTTGAAAAACCCAAAAAAACCCAAAAAAATGATCAACATGCAAGCACTGGCTAAAAATAGCAAGTCCCAGAAAAGTGTAACTCTGCTTGCATGTTACCTCGTTGCGAAGCTCTTAGAAAACCCAGAAAGATTATGCAGACATGCACTGAGAAATCTCGCATGCAAACCCTAAAAATAGCCTCTGAAGCCCAAATCATTGAAAGTTGTCATCTCATTTTGCATGCTATACCATCGCGAAGGTCTCGAAAAACCCACAAAGAATCTCTAGACATGCATCCGAAAGTCCAACATGCGAACCTTCAAAATGACCCTTGAAGGCAGAACTGCTAAAAATAGCAAGTTGTCTGTTTTAGCTCAAATTTTGCGAGCAGGTAGCTCACAGTGTTCTAAGTGCAGTGCAGTTGTCAGACCTTGAAAATCTCAAGAAAACAAACCCCAAATGGGCACTTACTTTAAATAGAAAATTGTCAGAATTCAGTGAAAATTCAGAGGGAGCCTGCTCGAAGCATCCTAACAGCTGTGCTAAGCTCAGAATTTGATTTACCAACCCAAATTGACCTTAAAGTAGCTTGAAGAATGTAAATCCTAATTCATCAGAAGGCCCTCCAGACTTAGCCAAAATTCAAATCTAGGTACATCACTAGACGAAAGAACAGACAGAGAGAGACAGACTAAAAAACCCAAGCCAAATGACTCGAATGGAGCAAAAATTAGGGGGTCCCCATTTTGAATGGGGCGATGTGTGAAAAGGTCACAACAGGATAGAAACATATCCAAGATGAAGTATGAATACTACAATAACAATTAGTTTTTTCAGAAAAGGGCATGGGGGGTCCACAAGCCCTTCCTTGTCCCTTATGAAACTCTAAATACACCTTTTATGTAACTCACTCACCCTTTTGCATTACCACTCACATTTACCACACTAATGTTTTCTCTTGTAGCTATGATCTTGAAGAGGAAGGAAGTAAAAGATAGGGGATGTACATAGTTTGTGACTAGTCACTCTTGAACATTCACATTGCTCATACAAATGAAACTCATGGCTTGAAGGCATACAATTCAAAACACACTTTGCTTGATGCCAAAAATGATGATTTTCTACAAAATCTACAAGTGGCCTAAAAGGCGGCACCTTAGGAAAGTTGGATACAACAGTTTGTGTGATATGTTTTGACGCTTGCTAAAAAAGTTCCTTTAGGATCATATGCTCACACACTCTTATTCTTATTGTGTTCTAAAGTTGGAAACATGGTAATTCTATGTTCATCAAGGGAGCAATTTGGATTGTTGGGTAGTACTCTTTAGTTGTTTAGTTATACAAATTACAAAGTAGCAGATCAGGCACATGATATGTTCAATGATTCTATTTATTTTTTAGAGTCAGGGGCCACTTTAATCACTAAGTATACATTCTTTCATTGCCTCAACTATTTGCAATAAACATACTATGTAATTTTGGAGCTTGATGTTTTTGATCTATTTTTATTAATATGAAATAATTGAGAATCATAACACTTAGATTTTTGAATTACCCAACATATGTAAATTTCCTATAAATATAAATATATTGCTATGCTCCATGGGGATGCGTCCCCTAGCTTTTTTGCCCGTTTCCCGTACTGGGTACGAAACGGGGATGCAGGGACGGCTACGAAACGTCCCCTAGCAGTCCTCTTTTGGCCTCCAAGTACTCGGTACTTACCAGAGACTTTTGCTCATTGGCAGGGGACGTAGGGTACGGCTAGGCATACCTGAAACGGCCCAACCGTCCCTCGTTAGTACCGGGTATGGCTAGCTGTACCCTACGACCCAGCAAAAAATCAGACGCCTTTTTTAAAAAAAAATTAAAAATTTAAATTAAAAAAAAGGTATGGGGGGGCCCACAAGGGACGCCCCATGCCACTTAACCTAATTTGTGCCTTATATGTGGCCTAAAATGAGAAAAGCAACTCATTTTTACTTCTTGCCTTGTGAAGTGAAGCATAGCAAAAGGAGAGCAGCTGAGTGAAGGAGAGAACAACAGTTTGAAGAGGAGCTTAGGGCATCATTTCCAGCATATTAGAGGTATGTTTTTCATCTTTGTTTTGTATTTGCTATTTGTTTTTAATTTTTGCAAGATTTTTTTAAGTTTTTCAACACATAGGAAGGGCATTTAGTGTTTACTTCTTTTTTTTTTGAACTTGCAGCTCTTTGAAATCAAAAACTTCATAAAAATTTAGAAAACAACCATGAGTAGCAGCAGTGATAGTGAAAGTGAGGATATTGAAATCCAAATGCAAGAAAGAACTCAAACTCAAAGAACAAGAAATAGACATAGAGGTAGTGCAACTACAAACATTGGGGGGTGTTCAGAGAGTGGGAGTGGAGTAGGGTCAGCAAGTTCAAACCCATTTGAATGTCCATTGAAATCCTCAAAAAATGGGCAAAAGGCCCATTTAACCCCAAAAAACCTCTACTACAATTTGCAACAAGAGTTGATAAAGAGAAGAAAAAAAATTCGGGGGGTAGTAGAGTATGGGAGTGTCATTTGTGCCACAAACAATATAGGGGCAGCTATACGAGAGTTTATTGCCATCTTTTGTGGATTGGTGGTCAAGGGGTGAAAGGGTGTAGAAAAATAACCCAACAACAAAAAATTGAGGCAACTAGATTGCATATGGAGGGGGAGGCATTAAGTAAAGGGGTTTCAGTTGAGAGTTTGCAGCCTAGTATGGGAATGCCTACACCATCAGTAGATGTTGCTTCAGCTTCTCACTCTCATGTGGGGGAGGATTCTACTAGAGGAAAGAAAAGGAGTATGAATGTTGCTGATATGTTTAATGTTACAGTAAGAGATGGGGCTGATTCCTCTATTGCCAAGTTTTTTTATGCTAATGCCATACCATTTCATGTCTCACGTTCACCATATTTTAAACAAATGTGCAAAGATATTGTAGTTGCTGGTCCCTCATATGTTCCACCTGGAGAAACTAAGTTACGCACCACCCTTCTTGATAAAGAGTACTCCAAGGTGAGTATTTTGATGGAGGATATGAGACAAACATGGTTGACAGATGGCTGCTCCATAATCATGGATGGGTGGACCGATATCAAACATCGGCCACTCATCAATCTTATTGTCACTAGTACAGCAGGCTCTTATTTTCTTAGAGTTGTAGATTGTTCAGGCAAAAGGAAGGATGCAACCTTCCAATTTCAGATTTTGAGAGATGCTATAGAGGAGGTTGGAGCCTCTAATGTTGTGCAGGTATGATTTAATTTGATTTTCTTTCGTTCTTATTTTTTATTTTGATTTTCTTCATAGTTATTTAAAATTTTCATTTTGATATCTATATTCTATACTAATCTAGTAATCTCATATCAACTTGATGATATGCCATTGCCAGGTAGTGACCGATTCAGCCCGTGTGTGTAAATTAGCTGGATTGATGGTGGAGAGTGCTTATAAGCACATTTTTTGGACCCCTTGTTGCGTGCATGCATTGAACAATACCTTGAAGGACATTGGGAAGATAGATTGGGTGAAGGCAGTGGTTGCAGAGGCTAGAGAGGTGCAAATGTTCATTTGCAACCATCAGACTTCACTTGCTTTGTTTAGAACATTTTCGAGGAAGGAATTCCTCAAGCCCGTGGAGACTAGATATGCCAGCTACTTCATTTTATTGGAGAGGATGCTTGAGGTCCAAGAGGCTCTACAATTAATGATGGTCAATGTAGAGTGGGGTAGATGGCAAGAGTCAAGCATAGCGGAGGGAAAAAGGGTGAAACAAAAAATCCTTGATGATGACTGGTGGTCCACAATGAGGTAAGAAAATTGGCATTGCTGATTTTATTATTTATTTGAATTATTAAATTTTATTATTGCTGATTTTCATTTTATTATTTAATATTTATAGGCTAGCAGCCTAGCTGATTTTAATTTTTGTAACTTGTTTGCACTTGCAGATATGTATGCTCCTTCATCTAGCCTATTGTGCAAGTGATTAGATATGCTGATACTGACTCTCCTAGCCTTGGAGAGATTTATGAGACCTTTGATAGTATGCTTGGACAGGTCAAGCAAGCAATTTATAGCAAGGACCCTTCTTTGGCATTTTATGAGGAGCATCTTAGGCCCATTGTGACGCGACGGTGGGACATTATGAACACCCCGCTTCATATGGCAGCCTATGCTCTCAATCCGAAATGGTATGCACCGAGGCCTGGGAGAGTGGCTCCATCTCATGATGAAGAGGTGAAAGAAGGCTTCATGAGGGCCCTTACAAAAACGTATACTTCAGAGGAATCTACCATACTTCGCACACAATGGCTTGCATTTTCCAATCTTCATGGTCCAACCTTCGGCAAACCAGAGGCGAGGATGGATAGAGCTACATTGGCTCAAACCGACCCTATTGGATGTTGGACGTGGCATGGGAAGGATGCACTAGAGTTGAGATTGCTTGCCATTTGCCTTCTTTCACAGGTTGCCAGTTCCTCTGCTGCAAAGAGGAATTGGTCCACATATAACTTCATCCAATCAGTCAAGAGGAACTGCCTTACCTCTAGACGATCAGAGAAGTTGGTGGCAGTACACAGTGCTTTGCGCTTACAGGATCACCAGTCTAGTGAGTATCATCAGACTCCAGCCTTACGTTGGGATGTTAATCCCGAAGATGCTATGCAGATTGAGGAGGAGGATGCACATGAGGGATTGGTTGGTGTCCCATTGGTTGAGGTAGATCCTTCTATTGACATGGACACTGACACTGACTTAGACTTGAGCTCTGATGGCGAGGGTGATGCTGATTTAGACCTACCTTCTGCTGATTAGGGACCATGGACAGCGATATATTTTTCTTAGTTTTATGTTTATCATGTCATTTCATAGTTGAGACTTGGAGCCTTCGGGCATTTTGGTTATAATTATCAGACTTTTATATGATATGTATGCACATTTATAATGAAAAGCATTTGAACTTTGTTAATATGTTTGTCAATTCTCATATGAAATCTCAATTCAAATCTAATGATATGTATTAAGCTTATACAATGTCTAGAATGAATGCTTTATCAATGTTATGCTATGAACATTTGAAATTTCTCTATATTTTTAAAAATTTCCCTATTTTTTTGTCAGCCGTCCCCTGCCATCCCCTAAAAAATGACCCAAAAGTACCCCCGTACCGGAAACTCGTCCTGCCTTACTGGGTGCTCCCTGTCCCCGAA
This sequence comes from Sequoia sempervirens, assembly GCA_007258455.2. Taxonomy (NCBI): domain Eukaryota; kingdom Viridiplantae; phylum Streptophyta; class Pinopsida; order Cupressales; family Cupressaceae; genus Sequoia; species Sequoia sempervirens. The sequence continues at coordinate 59,304 of VDFB02275579.1, forward strand.
ACCCCGTGGAGCATAGATATATTGCTGTTCCCTGCTGTCCCAGAAGTATGGCCTTTTGTACTGCTGTCCTCAAAACATTTTCTGCTGTCCTTTACTATCTCTGTACAAAAATGCCATGGAACATAGCTATGAAGTTTTTGTGAAAAAAGTGATGTTTAATTCATTTCAGTTGGCAGGGCATACATTAAACATGCCATGTTCCATTAATCTCAACCACAGGGAAGTGATTCAGGTATTTGTAGGGTTAATCAAAGCATGCTTTTTACATTGGGGGCAAGCAAAAGGGGCAAAGAGAGCTTACTACTATGACTGCTATACAAAGAAGGAATACAAAAAGGAGGTGGTCTGGTGAGGTCCTAATGTCTTATAGGAATGAGTAGAAGAGTAATGGAGATGATTTTAGCGTATTACATAGATGAGTATACTTAATTCTATATGGAAATTTTTGATTGGAATTTTATTACCTTACAAAAATGGATTAACAGAATACAATTTTTTTTAATTGGAATTTATGCCATTAATACATGAGAAAAAAAAGCTTGTTTAAATCATCTCAAGATAATCAGCTATAAAAGACTATCATCCTTTTCTTGGAAAGTTGACTGAATGAATGGTCCATCTTCTGATTGGTCTCTTGCTCTATTAATAGAGCATTTTTATACATTTCCATCTCTGATTTTTTGAAAGACACAAATATTGGAGGTAGATTCATTTGGTGGAAACAATGTTTTTCATGACAGGAGAGAAATTATTAAAGGCCATGGGATTAGCTTGGATGCAATTTTTTAATACAAGGCTGAAATTCTATTAAAAAGGGAAAAATATTTACAGTTGCCATAGTGCTGGTCTAGATAGGGCACTTGGACACCGACTTTCTTCTGAAAATAAGGACTTACATTCCATTTCAGCAAAGTGTGAATAAGGACTTAAAAATGAGCAACAAACTATGACCCCAAACAAGGGCTAATACAAGGACAAAATATCTGTAGTCTGAATGGTTTGAAGCATGAAGATTTCAGAAATGTAGCATAATTTATGTTCACTTGATTAACTTGTGAAGGCAAGAAATAGAGAATTGTATCTGTGGGCAATTCAACATGTGAATGGTATAGTGCAGGTAAAATTGTGTAACTGGTCTGGTTTTATGAATGAAAAGATTCATACAGGTGGTGTGACAACATTATTTTACTTGCAAATTTTATTATGATTATTACTTAAGGGTTTTGATAAGTGAGAAATATTTGATCCATAAATGGAGTGGGTGACTGGTGACTCACTAATGAGGTTTTAAAAGTATTGTCTGAGTCTATGAGAAAGGGAGCCTAGGATTGTGGGCTCACAATTAAAGAAATCCCATAAGATTCCACTTGAAATGATAGCTTTGAGTGACCCAAGGAGATAAAAAAGGAAATTGGTTGGTTTGGATGATACTAGCAGTATTTGGTTAGGTCTGAGGAGCCAACTGGAGAAAAAACCTGTTATGGGTATCACCCATAGCATGTTGCGAAAGCCTGTGGAGGAGGATATTCCCGCACAAACATTAAAAACCATTCAAATTATGTAATTGGCAAAAACAAAAGAGGCTGTGGTTGATCTGCCTGTTTCCCAACAATCATATCCAATTCCAATAGGAGGTTATACACCAGAGCGGCGGAATGTAAAGAAAACGCAATGTAGCCATGATTTAAGTTCCACAAGAAGCTTAAAAAAAAGGAAATTGGTTGTTTTGGATGATAGCTTTGAGTGACCCAAGGAGAGATAAAAAAGGAAATTGCTTGTTTTGGATGATACTAGCAGTATTTGGTTAGGTCTGTGGAGCCAACTGGAGAAAAAACTTGTTATGGGTATCACCCATAGCATGTTGCGAAAGCCTGTGGAGGAGGATAGCTTTGAGTGACCCAAGGAGAGATAAAAAAAGGAAATTGGTTGTTTTGGATGATACTAGCAGTATTTGGTTAGGTCTGAGGAGCCAACTGGAGAAAAAACCTGTTATGGGTATCACCCATAGCATGTTGCGAAAGCTTGTGGAGGAGGATATTCCCACACAAACATTAAAAACCATTCAAATTATGTAATTGGCAAAAACAAAAGAGGCTGTGGTTGATCTGCATGTTTCCCAACAATCATATCCAATTCCAATAGGAGGTTATACACCGGAGCGACGGAATGTAAAGAAAACACAATGTAGCCATGATTTAAGTTCCACAAGAAGAGGTGAGCAAGGAATATCTAGTTATTCAGGTGGGCTTTCAGCACATACAATTGCAAATTGACAAACTGGTGTAAGAGGCCCACAAATTGAAAATATTGGTTCACAGAATAGAAGGGGTGGAAACCCTGAAGTAAAATGTATATCTAATTTTTATGAAATATATTCTGAGAAAAAGATTGAGAGGGCTGCTAGATTCAGATTTATGATATAAGCAAAACCTTTAGCCCCCAGCACTCACTTTACGCTGTGGAGGACATGAATTACCTTCTCATCAGGATGCAGAGATCAGTTCAGTTGCAATGCAGATGAAAGGGTGGCACTCTCTTGAAACTGTGAAGGACATTACAATACCTTTTCATAGGGGTGCAGAGATCTGTTCAGTAGTGATACAGATGAAGGAGCTGGTGAAGGAGCCTATGGCCTAATTAAAATGGCCTACAGTACTGGAACAACAGGCATCAAGGGCAGAGGCCAAGAAAGACCACCAAATTCAAACTTTGGAGCATAATCTATCGTCAAGATCTAAATTCCTCCAGAGAGACTGTTGAGAAGAACAAGGCTTTTGAGGTCCAAAATGAAAACAGAAAAACTAAGACTATAAGAGGGAATTAGATGGGGCAATTTATAAAATACAGAAGGAAGTTAATAAATTAAAGCTGACACCTTCACCTATGGTGAGGAGTTTAAGAAATAATGACTTTTCAAGATATTATTTAGTTTCTGGAATTTTGGGTCAATGAGGTTGCCATTTCCTTCTCCCTCTCTCTCTTAAACTTCATCATCAGCTTCCCGATAGGCTGTTGGGCTGAACATGCTTACAGGTTCTCTACCACAGGACAGTGAGCAACCAGTTGGAGAAGCAGCAGTGACCACAGAAAGATCCTCCAGATCTACTAAGGACATGGCTTCTACCCAGAGTTAAGCCAGTCAGAAGACTGGCTATTTACTTTGGTAAGGGTGGCTTTTGGATGGGTGCTGTTAGGTTTATTAAAGGTGACGTTTGGATATGTATCAGGCTGGATTTTCCTTTTATTGAGTGCTTGATTAAATGAAGTATTAAGAATAAGACATGAAATCTTATATAAACGATAATTTAAGTTTGATACTTTGCCATGGAAAGGTATCTCCATGGGGTTGGAGGTAATTTTAGATTGAGTATATATATATATGTGTGTGTGTGTGTGTGTGTGTGTGTGTGACAACATTTGTATCATTATGATCATTGGTTTTAGGAGTTCATATTTGTGCCATATATTTTTGTCCACACTTGTAGTGTGGTTAATAATTGTTCATTTTTACATAATATACATCAAATAATACAGCTGTTAGAGAGGACTCTTTGGCCCTCCAATGGTGTGGTTTATTTTCCTCCAAAGGAAAAATATATTTGTTATCTCAGTTAAGTTAGCACAATGGTACCTTGATGTTAAAAAAATATGAATTGTGTAATCCAGCAAAATGATGTGGATAATTGTATTTATTTCTCTTTTCAAAATGCAAGTTTTGCTTTACCTGTGTAACACTATAACTAATATTACTGTCTAAAGTAATGTTTAAGGCTTGACAATTATGTTGAGGCTATAAAATTGTTTCGTTGTCATTTATTTTCAAGGAAGCTCATTGATTTGCTTTGTTTTTGTTCAAACTTTCAAAGTATCTGGTTTTCAAGTCATGGCAGAGAGAGCAATTGAAGATCCAGATCACCCAATTGCACAGTCACGCTTTCCTCATGCACCTTTGAATGAAAGAATATTATCATCCATGACCTGGAAGTCTGTTGCTGCACACCCTTGGCATGATCTTGAGATAGGTAAGACAATTTGACCATCTAATTATTAGTTGAGCAAGAATACATGGTTTTAATCACATCACTATTGATCTAGTAAATGGGATGCAACTTTTAAAGAGTTCTTTTGAGGGAAATATTTAGGGATAGGGTGGTTTGGTGAATATGAAGCATGCAACATATTTCTTTGCATGCATACAAAGTAATAACTCATTTGCAAAACCTGGCAGTTTTACTTTGAAATATTAAATTTTGTTCGATCAATATTTGAAGAAAATTTGATGATGCTTGTGTTTAGTTTAGTACCTTATATTCCATAGTAATTTCCTATGTGCTTTTGCTTGCACTCATTTTGGTAATTGCAGCCCTTGATTATGTACAGGATTTTATGGGCACCATGTCTTTGTCATGTCTCTGGCATGTACACTGAAGGAAGAAAATTTATAAAGTTATAAATTAAATCCATCATATATGGCTGATAATAAATGTGTATTGCCTTGTTCAACACATGCAAGCAAATCTTAATTGTCTTGAAAAAAATGCTCGTCTGTTATGAACCTTATAAAAAAATTAGAATAGTCCATTATTAGTCATTAATATTGAATTAGATAATTCATATTATACATAAATAATAGATAATTCACATTGTACATAAATAATAATGATAATATAAAATAGTATAGCATAATTCCATTATATGGTGGAAGCACCACTTGCCACAAAAAGATGGAACACCAAAATTATAGTAATGTCAATTAATCATCATGAGGACAATATAAGGACATTAATAGATCAATAAGAGGACCGGAAGCACACTAAATGAGAACAAAATGGGAGCATTGTGAGGAAAGAGAATATGGAAAGCAAGGACCTACAACAGATCTCTCCAAAAGACTTCTCAAGCCAAAACACCCCAATGCAAGATATGGGATGCTAAAGCACCAAGTCTGTAATGTCCCCTTTTTGGGATAACCCTAAATCTGCCCTAGTCTATCAATTTCAAGTGATCACCTTGGGTTTGGGAATGTTTATAATGTGAGAAGACCACTGCAAAACAGAGTTAGAGAATGCTTACAAGATAATATTAATTAGGATGCATGTATAAGAAAATCAAGAGAACGCGGTTAGGGATACAACTACCTGTTTAGACCTGCAAGTATGTTAGTAGACATTTATGAAATAGAGACAATATCATACTAAAATACATTTTAGATGTTCTAGTTCATCCTTCCTTGGGACATAATGGCTTGATAGGGTGCCCAAGAAACCCTCTAACCTAGGCCCAAGAGCAGTACACCCCTCTTGGCCCATGTGGCCCTTGCCATCCATATGGGTGGGGTACCTAGTGAGGCGTCCTATCACCGTTCCCCTTATCAGAACCATTATTGCTTAATTATGTAGGGGATTTGAGGGTGCAACTACAGTAGGGTGTCCTGAGCAGTCATTCCCTCTAAGCCCAAGAGCAGTACACCCCTCTTGGCCCATGTGGCCCTTGCCATCCATATGGGTAGGGTACTTAGAGGGTGACCCACACACTGTTTCCCCTCCTCGTAGGCCCTCAATTCCCCTATTATGGCTAGTGCTTGCAGTCAGATATTATGAATATCAATCTCTAATGGAAGCACAAATCAATGAATATTATCCCATAATATAAATGCACAGATTCTGATCTCAATTACTGAATAAATGACATAAGTGTAGACACATATTCTATTTACATCAAATCAATAATACAGATTCCTTATTTGTATTTAGCCAATATAGATGATGCAGATTTATGCACACTATTATCATCATGACTAATAAATATTGAATTCTCTGCAAAGTATATTGTGCATACAATAATTAAATATTTAACCTGTTCATCTGCAAACTATATTACATTCACAGAATACTATATGAGAAACATACTAGAAAATAATCATAGAATACAAATAGGCTTATGTGATTGCAGACCTCTGTATATATAGAAACAGCAAATACAAATAATAAACATAACATCAAATAAAATATCATACCAAAATGATGATGGGCTTACCACAGTCGCTGCTCCCTGTTTGTGATTAGCTTTTCAGAATTCTTTGCCAGAATATGTATTTCTTTCTTTCCTATTCGATTTCCCAAATTGATTCCTTCTTTTCAATTGCTTCTGTTAGAACATATTGCTTCTCCTTCACATAGATTTCTTCTTCCACTTCTAAGTAATATCATATTAATTTATCTGCTGCCCATACTCAGAAATACTCCCCGTATTTCCATCCTCAGTTGCTGTTCATATAACTGCCTTCGTATAAAATGTATTTCTCCTTATTCCCTTAATTTGATCTGCTGTTTGTGCCCAGATTTTCTAACTCCTTTCTATTTTTTGTCCCTTCCCTTATTGCCTTTTTTTATCCCTTTTGTTGTTATTCTCACCTGTAATGTCCCCTAATTGTGACACTAAATTATAGGAATATCCAAACATGGAAATATAAATAAATGAGAAAATAAATAAAGAGATATATAAATATTAGCAATTTTATTATAATTATAATAGATAGTATTATAATTATAAATATAAGTACTTTCCACTTAAATATTATTATTATATTATATTATAATAATATAAAAAATAGAATAATTAATATTACCATAATAAAAAATAATATTCAAAAGAATCTAATATAAAAAGAAATATTAGCAAAATAATAGTATTATAATTCTAATTATCATGAGATGATATTATAATTATAAATATTAACAATTTAAATAATACTCTATTAAAGAAGTCTATAAAACTGATATAAAATAAATATATATAAAATAATATAATATACATATAAAAAATAAAATAATATTAATAAAATATATCAAACAATAAATATTTATGTAGAATATACAAGCAATCCTAAAGGTATTGATTCCTATTCTAAACATCATTAAATGCAGTGATTCCTAACCATTTCCCAATATCATAAAGCTAATAGACATCTCTTTTCAAAGAGATGCCTCTCTTCGTGGAAAGTAGTTATATTTATAATTATAATATTATCTATTATAATTATAATAAAATTGCTAATAGTTATATATCTCTTTATTTATTTTCTCATTTATTTATATTTCCATGTTTGGTTATTCCTATAATTTAGTGTCACAATTAGGGGACATTACAGGTGAGAATTACAACAAAAGGGATAAAAAAGGCAATGAGGGAAGGGACAAAAAATAGAAAGGAGTTAGAAAATCTGGGCACAAACAGCAAATCAAATTAAGGGAATAAGGAGAAATACATTTTATATGAAGGCAGTAATATGAACAGCAACTGAGGATGGAAATACGGGGAGTATTTCTGAGTATGGGCAGTAGATAAATTAATATGATATGACTTGGAAGTGGAAGAAGAAATCTATGTGAAGGAGAAGCAATATGTTCTAACAGAAGCAATTGAAAAGAAGGAATCGATTTGGGAAATCGAATAGGAAAGAAAGAAATATATATTCTGGTAGAGAATTAGATTCTCTGAAAAGCTAATCACAAACAGGGAGCAGCGACTGTGGTAAGCCCATCATCATTTTGGTATGATATTTTATTTGATGTTATGTTTATTATTTGTATTTGCTGTTTCTATATGTACAGAGGTCTGCAATTACATAAGCCTATTTGTATTCTATGATTATTTTGTAGTATGTTTCTCATATAGTAGTCTGTGAATGTAATACAGTTTGTAGATGAACAGGTTAAATATTTAATTATTGTATGCACATCATACTTTGTAGAGAATTCAATATTTATTAGTCATGGTGATAATAGTGTGCATAAATCTGCATCATCTATATTGGCTAAATACAAATAAGGAATCTGTATTATTGATTTGATGTAAATAGAATATGTGTCTACACTTATCTTATGTCATTTATTCAGTAATTGAGATAAGAATCTGTGCATTTATATTATGGGATAATATTCATTGATTTTTGCTTCCATTAGAGATTGATATTCATAATATATGACTACAAGCACTAGCCATAATAGGGGAATTGAGGACCTATGAGGAGGGGAAACAGTGTGTGGGTCACCCTCTAAGTACCCTCCCCATATGGATGGCAAGGGCCACATGGGCCAAGAGGGGTGTACTGCTCTTGGGCTTAGAGGGAATGACTGCTCAGGACACCCTACTGTAGTTGCACCCTCAAATCCCCTACATAATTAAGCAATAATGGTTCTGATAAGGGGAACGGTGATAGGATGCCTCAATAGGTACCCCACCCATATGGATGGCAAGGGCCACATGGGCCAAGAGGGGTGTACTTCTCTTGGGCCTAGGTTAGAGGGTTTCTTGGGCACCCTATCAGGTCATTATGTCCAAGGAAGGATGAACTAGAACATCTAAAATGTATTCTAGTAGGATATTGTCTCCATTTCATAAATGTCTACTAACATACTTGCAGGTCTAAACAGGTAGTTGTATCCCTAACCATGTTCTCTTGATTTTCTTATATATGCATCCTAATTAATATTATCTTGTAAACATTCTCTTTAACTCTGTTTTGCAGGGGTCTACTCACATTATAGACATTCCCAAACCCAAGGTGATCACTTGAAATTGATAGATTAGGGCAGATTTAGGGTTATCCCAAAAAGGGGACATTACAGACTTGGTGCTATAGCATCCCATATCTTGCATTGGGGTGTTTTGGCTTGAGAAGTCTTTTGGAGAGATTTGTTGTAGGTCCTTGCTTTACATATTCTCTTTCCTCACAATGCTCCCATTTTGTTCTCATTTAGTGTGCTTCTAGTCCTCTTATTGATCTATTAATGTCCTTATATTGTCCTCATGATGATTAATTGACTACTTTTATTGGAATATGTATATGCAAATCAGCTTCACTTGGCTAATGTCATTGTTCACAATTGCAATTTTCGTTTTGCCTGCCTTAGCTTTGGCTCCATTTGACCATTGATGTTGGACAAATAGGAATGATATTTCTAGGGATCACACTCGTATATTTTGTAATGCTCAAACCTCTATATATCACTTCTAACACACCACCAAAACACTCAATACATCATATGTGTAATGTCCCCATTTTTAGCACTACACTTTCCAGTGATTGTTAGCCTATTCCCGGATGCCTGTAGGCTAGTCAGAGGCAGAATTAGGGTTTCCACTTCTGAGGAGGTTTTGAGGTTTTGCATGCGAGAGTTTCTAATGCATGTCTGGTGGTGCTTTCCGGGTTTTTGGAGAGCTTCGTGATGGGGTAACATGCATGACAAGATATTGATTTGCATTCTCGGCTGCTTTTGGAGGCTTGCATGTTGGAGTTTTTCAATTTGGATTTTGGATTCCTTCTGGGTTTTCATAGTGCTTCGCGGTGGTGTGACATGCAATGGAATCAAAGAACTTTTCCGGACTTACTATTTTTAGTAAGTTGTGACGGTTGCTCAAAATGTGGAGAAAATGAGTTTGGAACAACTTACTATTTTTAGTAATATGCAATTTTTAGTAAGTTCTATTTTTGGAAGTGCTATTTTTAGCAGTAGTTTAGTGCAGCAGCTATTTCTGGCAGGTCAGCTTGAGCAGTGGTCTCCAACATTTGAGGTGATTATTTTGGCAAGTTTGATATTTGATGAAAATAATGTTTTAAGTGAAAAATATTTGGCTAAGGCATGGAGGACGATTTTGGAGAGATAAGTGATTTTTATAATTGTTATCATCGAATCTAGCCGATTCATGGATAACTCCCTATGAAACTTGTCCGCTTCCTAGGTTCGTGAAGTTCAAGCCAAAACGAGGTGATTTTCAAGCCACCTCAAAATGCGTTCCAAAGCCTCAAGCGTCTTTGAGCATCCCCTATGTTCGCTTCATGAAGACCTTCGAAACGAGCCTCCTTCGAAGTCTCACTGATCATACTTAGTTAAATTGTGAAAGATGCAGTTGTGCCAAAAGTGCGCTCTAACTCATCCAAATTTTTGGCTAAGTGTTGAAAGTGCAGTGGCGCCAAAAATCAGCGACCCTGATAAAAAGTGATTTTCCAAAATGTGTAGAAGCGCTAAAAAGTGCGCTCTTACACATTGTTGCCGACTTAGCCAATTTTGACTGTGGCATTATTTTTCGCACCTTTGCTCTTTTTCTAGACTTAGTCATTTTTGTGCAATGGTGCTGAATTTTAGCACTTTTACACTTTTCTTCCAGACTTAGCCAATTTTTGACTATGGCATTATTTTTTGCACCTTTGCACTTTTTCCAGACTTAGTAATTTTTTGTGCAATGGTGCTGAATTTTAACACCTTTACACTTTTGGCAGTTTTTATCTTAGTCTCTTCAAAATTGCTCTATTTCCATTCCGGACCCCGTTTCTTCGCTCCCGCATCGTTTTCCGTGCCTAGTTGCTCGTTTCACGCTTGCTCAACATCTTTCGCTTCATGCTTCCCAATGCTACTTTTTCTGCTAACGTCTATTGATTCACCATCCTTGCAGTTTCTCTCCAGATTTCATCAAGTGATCCTAAAGGTGACATCTTCTAATCCAGTGAACTATCCCAGATCTACAAAGAAGCCGTTATGCAACAAGTTGAGGATGACAGTTTTTCCCAGAGCCTCAATACATATCATTTGCAATATACGGCTGACACTTGATAATCTCAAGACGCATCTTCGCAGGTGCAAGAAAATCCATTCATTTTCCAGAAGGCCGATCACAAGAGCTCACACCCTTGTAGATTACACAGTCGGCCTAGATGATGCGTTCATACCGAAGACCAAGAAGAAGTGAAGACTCCGCGCCCAAAGTAAGGAACCATGAAGATTCTTGATCTCCGATGTTGAACATTTTGATGCTTCCCATTATGCATCTTGTAAATATTTCCTGACATCTTAAATGTCTTTTTGTAAAATGTAATTGCACCAAGCTCGAAGATGTAATCTTTTGAAAACAAATTACACGTTGACTTTGGTCCAAGTTAGGTGAGATCTCCTAAAATCGCTCACCCAACTTTCTTTGATTTCCTCAATTAGATTCCTAATTTTGCTCATCCCTCTTCTATATGTGAGGATTTCTCATTGTAAATTTATCCTTTAGTGTTTTACAACGGCGTCACTTTGAAGGTAATTGTGAAACTTTGTGTTTATGCTTTTAGGACGAAATTGATCAATAAAGAAGAGGATTGCAAACCAGACTTTTATGCTTGATCAATACTTTTATGAATTGATCTTATTTGGTGGTGATTAGCTGATGGAATTTGAAGGACTCTAAGTAATTTATGTAAATTTTGTGTTACATCCATTATTTAAATTTTTATTTGTGTTTTGGATATTATTGTTGAATAATCTACAAGACTTTGTGCTTGTAATTGTTCATGCTCTTTGATAATTTGGTTGGATGATCTACAAGACTTTTTTCTTTTAATTGTTCATGATGTTTGAGGAATTCCTACGTCTAAGAAGACTTTGTGCTTCTAACATGACAAACGACACACTTTTTATAGATCCACCATTGATAAAGCTACATAATGACTTTGTGCCTTCGTGAGCTTTCCCTTTTATTTTACTAGTTTATCGTTAATCATTTCTGGTACCTCTAAGCTTTGCTTTGACAAGATAGAGGTATTGGCATTACCGCTAGTTGATCGCTTAAAGTTATTAAGAATTGTGAACTTCCAACAGTGAAGCATTGTAAACATCTTCTCTGAAAAAAGAGAGAAGGATGAATGTAACACACCCCCCCCACTTCGTAAGTTTTGTGTAGATTTTGTAATTACTTGTTTTTTTTACTATCGCTTTTGTTAGCAGTAAGAAGGGTGCCTCCCCTTTCCAAGAGGAGAGATTTACATCTCACATAGCTGTGGCTGAAGTCCAAGTTGTGTAATCTATCGAAAAGTTGATTACATAATTTTCACCCAACAATAATGTTTATAAATTAAACATTTTGGAGGCTTTATTTGAAAAATTATAATGTTTTAAGTGAAATATTAACTTAGGAAAAATGGACGCCTAGTTTGGAGGATTATTTGCAAATTATAAAGTATTTCACTTAAATATACTTGGACGCCTATGTTAAGAAATATTTACATTTTGATAAAGTATTATTCCTCATGTGTTTTGGACGCCTAAAGTCAAGGAGGAAAGGGTTGGAATATAAATGAAATGCAAATACAAATTGGGCACCCAAATGAGAGGGAAATGAAATTGAATTTGGAGACAAAAGGCTATAAATAAGAGTGTTGGGCTCTTTGATTATCATCCATTGCTTATCATAACAAAATGTTGCTGAAATTATTTCAGAACCCTTGCATCGAGGAATGCATACCTCCTAGCCTACATCAGTTTCGTACTTGAGAGATAGTACCTAGCTGGTTTGAGACTGCTTCTTCATTCAAAGGTTGCAGATAGAGTTTCACAAAGATGGCTTCATTTGATATTTGCTGATTTTGGAGAGTTTTTATCAGTTTTGGTGATGTTGGTGTGGTGCTTGGCTGAAGCACATTTTCGATCATAGCTCCTTGCCCGAATTTTTGTTGGTTCTAGGTATTGGCCCATTGTTCAAGTCTACCTTGGGCACCCCTTCTTGCTAAGTTTTAGATTTTAATATGCAGATTTGGATTTTATATTGCAGAAGTCGCCCTTCTTGAGGCCGTACCACTTCATCTTGCTTGAAAAGTGTTTAGATAATTCATAGAGTTGTTGCATCTATTTCTTGGTTTGTACTTGGTCATCCTTCTCATATGCTTCATTTGCACTTGGTTTGACATCATTCAGAGAAGTATTGGCGAAGTTATGAGCATAAAGGTGAAATCTGTACTTGCTGGTTTGAGTTTTCAGTTTGCTGCAAATTTATATCAGACTTGTTATTTTAGTCATTCCGGCCATATTTCATATGCTAGATGTCAAGTACTTGTTAGGAGATTATGCTCTAACCATTTGGTGATCATAGAACATTTATATCTCATTGCTTCTATAGATGATACCTCATATTGTAACGCTAAATCAATAGTACTGATCAACTCTTTATATTTCTGCAACTTATATTTCGTATTCCCACTTTTGGTGGAAGAGGCTGGCCACGCCGCCTATTTTACTTATTTGCAAAATCATATTCCCACGGTTGTGGAAGAGACTAGCCATTGCTCATTCTTCATTGTACTGCATTTAGATCCTCTTCACCATATGTTAGCACCTCACCCATCTTGGGTCTTGAGTGCACATCCTTGGTGTTGAGTTACTTTGTAGCATTGCATCGTTATCAATAGATTCTCCGCCATATGGTAGAACCTTACCCACCTTGGGTTTGGAGTGCACATGCTTGGTGTTGAGTTTACTTTTCAGCATTGCATCATTTTCAATTCTTCCTTTGCCATATGGTCACGCTATACCCACCTTGGGTTTGGAGAGCACATACTTGGTGTTGAGCTTTCCTTCAGCATTGTATTTTCCTTCAGTTGCTTCTAACGACCCTCGGCGCCATATGTCAACACCAATCTCATCTTGAATTGTGTGTGCATTCTTGGCGTAGAGTTACTTTCCAGCAGAGTTTGGTTTTGGGCTAACCTTAATGGGTGACTGTTGTGCTTGAGTTGAATTGTTCATTGAAGAATTGGAAAAAAATTTGGTCTGGTTCATTACAATATGTACCAAAAATCACAACATAACAATGAAAGTACTTATTCCTCCAATAATGCCAAGCATACACATTTAGAAAAATGCCAAGAGGGATCTTTGTGCCTTTCTCAACCCCATTCCCATGGGTTGCCTTCTATCCAGAGAGAACCAAAGCTAAGTGTTTAACATGAATATCATCATACAACACCAACATATATACAAGAAATGAAGTGGCCTCAATCCAACTTCCATACAAAATTAAGAGCAACACTTGCTCTTCCAACATATATATCTAAACAAAACACCACAAGCTTGCAAAATATAAACAAAAGTTTGAAGCAAAAATGCACATATAATAAACTCATCTCTGCACTTTTCAAACGCATGCATACAAAGAACAAATTGCAGAAATGGAAAAGATGGCCTACCTATCAAGATAGAATATAATGGAGGTGAAGAATTTTTCTCCTTGAATCCTTGTCTCTATACTCTTCAAGTTCTCAACAGGCTATGAGGATCTCTAGAAAGCTCAAGAAATGTCAAGAAAACAATAGAATTCTAACAAAAATCTTCCAACTCTCTTCAAAATCTTCAAGTCAATATTACAAAAATGAGGAATTCCGAATTAGCCTTTCGAAGGCCAAAAGAGAAGGCTTATGTGAGAGTACCATGTCACACATTTCCATCCAATAGGATGGAGACACATGGCATCCCACTTGCCAATGTATCCATCCTCTTACTAGAATTAATTGCAAGGCCTTACCTCCCCGGTGCACCCACAATAGGCACACCATGTCAAGGCATGGTGAAGTGGATTGTAATCCACTTGCATATCCTTTGGGAAGATAAAAGGATTGTCCAAGCAAACTCTCCATACTTCTTAGATGAATGTTCTTCCCAAAGGTGGAGTGAGTATTTATATTCATACATCACACTCAACTTAACCCAAAAAAATACCCTATCCCAACATACCAACCCAAGTGGGTTAAAATTACACAAATATGAAGAAATCACTTTTTACACTCATTAAAAAAATAGCCCAAATAATAAATCTGAGTTTGTATTTTCAAGAGTAAATAAGTCATAAAATTCATCCACATTAACAGTTCTAACAAAATAATAATATAAGACTAAAGATCAAAATAATAACCTTAGACTAAATGAGTGTAAAAATTCTGAGCCAACTGATTTTTGAAAATCCGAGTCATAGTCCTCAAATACTAGTTGATCAAGTTAATCAAAGTCTTGAACATCCAACCAAGTTTTATCCATAAAAAATGTCAGAACCCTGGTGGTTCTCAAATTGAAACCCTAATTGTTTTTGTATTGTTTTTGCAAATTTTCGATTTTTTGTGTTTTTGAAGTTTCTTACAGGCAAAATGAAAAATTGCGATTTCTCTAGAAATGCTAAATAAATTCATAAAAAATTCAAATCAAATCTAAATCTTCTCAGAATGATCTTAAATATGCCAGAGTTCATATGCGCACTGTTTTATTATTTTTTCCAGAGCTTTTACAATGAAGAAAGTTGATAAATACATAAGAAATGAATTATTTGTGAAAAGAACCTGATGGCGGCTGTAATAAATGCTGAATGGTACGGCCAGAAATAAGAATGAAGCTCCAGGCTCTGAAAACGATGCAAGATCTCCAAAAATGTCCCAGAGAAATCCAACGCCTAGACCTCAATGCCAGAATCTGTAAGCAGAAGTCGAATCTCTGAAGGAATAAAGGTACGGCCTTGCTGGTACGGCCAGGTACAGCAATGAATTAAAAAGTACGGCCTCTTGTAATATGTGTGCCAGAACACTGATAACTGATCTCTGCTCAAGTCGCCCCTGTCTGCTGATGATTATCTCTGAAAACCTCTGCCAAAAAGGATGAATAAGCACAATCTGTGATCTCTGTGTGAAATCACCAAGTGCAAGCTTCAGCTGGTATTTCACAGCCTCAGTCTGCCTGATCTCTGAAGAGTTTTCGTTCTCCAGAAACATTCGTCTGCCGGAAACCCTAGGGTTTGCAAACTCCAAAGCTCAGATGCAAGAAGACAAAATTGAATAATAATCAAGATAGTTCGATTTTGTCTTGAAGAGGTATATATTGCTCTTTGAGAAAATTCGACCCAACTCACTTTAAAATAATCATTTAAATTAAATGATTTAATACGCCTTTTAAACTTAGGAGAAATCATTAATTATTGGCGTCCCCTTTTTAATGAATATAAAATACTCATTAAGTCACTTTTAATAATATATTATAAAGTATAATTAAATACTTTATAATTAAGCCAAATAATTAAATATTTAAATATTTCAATAAAGTGACTTTTTATAAAGTCAAAAATATTAAATATTTAATAATCCATTAAATACTCCTTATTTCTCCATCTAAACAACCAACTGCTGAACTGGGTCGATCCTGAGCTGAATGGCTGAACCAGGTGCCCTGCCCGAAATAGCAGCTTCCGCCTGACCTCACTTTCTAAAAATAGAAAGTTTCCTGAAAATACTCACTGGAAGATTCTGCGAAGGCCCAACCTGATACAACTGCAAACTGGAGCTACCAAACACTGAGCAATGGCTCCAGATGATCCTCTGCACACTCCTGTCAGCCTACGAGGATCGAATTGATAGGCTAACCTTGTCACCAGCTGTGCTGACTAGGATGGGGACATGACAGTCCGCCCTCCCTGAAATTGCTTGTCCTCAGGCAATCTCAACTCTGGATGCTGTAAGATCTCCTCTGACTCCCATGTAGCATCCTCAACTGGCAAATCTCTCCACTTGACCAGATATTCCCTGATCACACGCCTCCGTAGGTGTCTCTCTCTCATCTCGAGGATAGTCTCAGGTACTAGTATCAATTTCCCTTCGTCATCAAGGGGTGGTAAAACTGGAGAAGGTATAACATGCTGACCCAATGCCTTTTTCAGGCGAGAAACGTGAAATACATTATGGACCTTGCTATCAGTTGGCAAGTCCAACTCATAAGCAACCTCGCCCACTCGTCTGACAACACGAAATGGACCATAGTAGCGAGGTTTTAGTTTCTCACTTACTTCCTGGTGGAATTGTGATCGGCTGCAACATGGGGTGCCCTCAAAGTCTGGCTCAACCCTCCCGATCCGGCCTCTGCTTAACCTCGGATCTGTCCTCGGATAACCAATCGAGGAGAGACAAGCCCGATAAAACACTTCTCGCTCAAAAATATCAAATCCAGAAGGTTGGGCGCCTCATACCCGTACAAAGCCATAAAGGGGGTCATCTGTATCGTCATATGGTGAGTCGAGTTATAACAATACTCGCACAAGTAGATCCATCTCACCCAAGCTCTCTGCTGACCAGCTATGTAATTACGCAAATAACCCTCCACCCACTTATTAACAATCTCTGTCTGTCCATCTGTCTGCGGATGGTAGCTGGTACTCGGTGTCAGTTCGGTTCCGCACAGCCTGAACAACTCCTGCCAAAAGTTGCTCATGAACCGACTGTCTCTATCGCTGACTATCGTCCAAGGCAATCCATGCAGCCGGAATACCTCTCTGAAAAACAACTCTGCAGTCTGCGATGCTGTGAAAGTAGTAGTAATCGGGAAAAAGTGTGCATATTTAGTCAACCGATCCACCACTACGTAGATGCAATCTTTACCCTGGGCTTTCGGCAAACCCGTGATAAAGTCCATTGATAAACACTCCCACTTCCTATCAGGTATCGGAAGTGGCTGGAGCAATCCTGCAGGATAAGTGTGCTCCTGCTTGTTCTGTTGGCACACAGAACACTCACGGACATACTGCAAAACATCAGTTTTCAGCCCTTTCCAAGTAAACCGTTCCCAAACCATTTTGTAAGTCTTGTAGTATCCAGGATGGCCCGCCATAGGAAGGTCGTGAAAGGCTCTCAAAACTATGGTACGTACCTCAGAGTCAAGAACCAAAAGAATCCGCCCCTTGTAAATGATCAAGTCATCTACAATAGTGTACCTGTCGTCCTGCTCTGTCCTGTCAACGATGCTAGAAGCCCATGGGTTCTTAGCATACTCAGCAATAATCCGATGCCTCCAATCCTCTGTGATCTGTGCTAAGGCATTCAACTGGGGTCTGCGAGACAAGGCGTCAGCTACAACATTCTGCTTTCCCTTAATGAAAGTGATATCAAAATCATATGACTGCAGTTTACTGACCCATTTTTGCTGCCTCTCATTCAAGTCTGTCTAGGAATGTTCCGGTTTGTTGCATGATGCGATGCGTTACAATTGCTGCCTACCAGTGCTTGCTGAACTTAGCCAATGCATGCATAATGGCTAACATCTCCTTGTCATAGATACTGTAAAATCTCTCAGGACCCCTGAGTTTTCTGCTCTCAAATGCAATCGGGTGTCGCTCCTGCATCAATACGGCACCAATGCCCTCTCCTGAAGCATCATAGAATAAATCAAATGACTTCGTAAAGTCAGGCAATGCTAGCACCGGACATGAAGTCATGATCACCTTAAACCTGTCAAAACACTCCTGCGCCTGTGGTGACCACTGAAAAGCCCCCTTCTTCGTCAAGTCTGTAAGGGGTGCGGCGTGACGTGAGAACCCGCTAACAAATCTCCTGTAGAATGCACACAACCCAATGAAACCTCTGAGCTGCGTAAGGTTCTCAGGTACAGGCCAGGCAACAATAGCTCGGACCTTTTCAGGGTCCATACTCACTCCCTTGGCACTGATGATGTGCCCCAGATATAACAACTCCTCCATGCCAAGCTCGCACTTGGATTCCTTAGCATAGAAAGACTCGTCTGCTAAGATACCCAAGACTGTATCCAAATGAGCCGGATGCTCATCCCATGACCTGCTATAAACCAAAATGTCGTCGAAGAAGACTAACACAAATCTCCTCAACTGAGCACTGAAAACCCTGTTCATAGTTGCCTGAAAGGTGGCAGGTGCATTGGTTAACCCGAAGGGTATAACCAAGAACTCGAAGTGACCGCAATGACACCGGAAAGCGGTTTTCTCAATATCCTGCTCCCTCATCTGAATCTGATGGTACCCCGATCTCAAATCAATCTTCGTAAAGAAGACTGCTCCGTGCAACTCATCTATCAGCTCATCAATATGTGGAATAGGGTACCTGTTCTTGATTGTTCTTTTGTTGAGCTGCCTGTAATCGATGCACATCCAAAGTGATCCGTCCTTCTTCACCAATACAACCGATGAAGCAAAAGGGGATTTGCTAGGTCTGATATGACCCATAGCTAACAACTCATTAATGGTCTTCTCTATCTCATCCTTGAGTCGTTTCGGATGTCGGTAGGGAGTGATCATCACGGGCTTTGCACCCTCCTCCAACTCAATAATGTGCTCCGTACCCCTGTCTGGAGGTCTACCAGGTGGAATATCACTAAACACTTTGGAGTGTTTAGTCCTCAAAATCTGTATATCAGGGTGGTACTCACCCTTCTGTGGCTCCTGCTGGGCTGGCATCAACATGCACTCAGCCGCCCAGTCAACCATATCATGACGAATGAGCCTATCCATCCGTCTGAATGAAACCATCCTCAGATTACTGTCCCGAATCGCCTTGATGACATGTGGTCTCCCGTCAACCTTGAATTTCATTTCCATATCCCGTAGGTTGAGCGTGAACTCACCCAAATCATGCAACCATGCCATCCCTAATACAACATCTGTATCCCCCATATTAACAACATAGAATTCAGTCTTGAATTCATAGTTGTTCAATCTCATCGGAAGATCAGTAATCTTTTTGTCGCACCTGAGAGTATACCCGTCAGCCACCTTGACACGAATACCCTCGAGAGCCTCCGTCTGGATGCCACGCCTCTCAACTAAACGTGCATCAATAAAATTGTGTGTAGCACCTGTGTCCAACAATGTAATCACTTTCTGACCTGCTAAGAGTCCACGAAGTCGAAATGATCCATCTCTCTGAAGGCTGGTCAAATGGGCTTCCTGTAGCTTCCTTCCACCTTCATGTTCAACCTCATTTTCGGACCTCTCATCATCTGAATGCTCGGAATCAGCTTGCTGGTCTGATAGATCAGATTGCTTTTCGCCCTCGTAAAACCACTCCATTTGATTATTTTTGACCTTCGGACGAAGTGGGCATATATGTTTTTCATCATAGGGTGCCTTGCACCAAAAACATAACTTTTTCTTACGCAATTCATTCAACGTTTCCCTGTCAAATGGTGGTGCATTCTGTCTCTTAGGATCCGGTTGATCCTTTCTTCTGTCAAAAGGCCTATTCCTGTCATTGTTTCTGTCAAAAGGCCTATTGGGTCTCGTGTATGGTGTTGACCCTGAATTGAACTTGCTGCGAGGTGCTGCAAGCTCCATGCTTCTCGCCTTCCGCATGGCCTCCTGTAGCGTGGGTGGGTCAAAAGCCTTAACCCAACCTCTCATGGGTTCTGTCAACCCCTCAACGAAGAGTATGATGAGTCTCCGTTCTGAAATCCCTGTGACCATGACTGCCACTCTCTGAAACTCACCAATGTATGCATCCAAACTGCCAGTCTGTTTGAGCTGAGCTAACTCTCTGAAATACAGTTCTGGATCCTTATTATCAAATCTCTCTATCAGTCTGCTGGTGAACTCCTGATAGGTATTGACCGCATGATGGCCTAGCGTATACATGCCATGGTGCCACCAATCATGTGCTACTCCGTCAAGATGTAAAGTAGCAAATTAAATTGCCTCATCCTCCTGCATAGGTCTAAGTGACAAGTAATTGTCCAATTTCTGGACCCAAGACCTCGCTGATGTCTTTTCAGACCCATCAAAATATGGCAATGTAATCTTGCTCACCGCATACTGCAAATCTCTATTCACCTGTGCCTGCTGCTGCTGATGCTGTGGGGGTCTGCGGTCAAATCTACCTCCTCCTCTGGGTTTATAGACATCTATAAACTCATGAAATGTAAGTGCCTGCCGGATCTCAGGCGCTAGTGACATGTACTCACCATGAAATCTCGTCAAGTCTGCCACTGACATGCCATTCTGTGGCTGGAACTCCTGATGCTGTACCTGATGCTCTGCCCCTGGAGTCTGAGGTGGAGTCTCCCTAGGTAAGAAAGTAGGCTGACCTGGCCTACGCTCCTGGTAGATTGGTGACGGCTGTCTAGGTACGGATGCCAATGGCTGATCCACTGGTGTAGTCCCGCTCGTCTGTCCAATCTGAATGTAGTGTGGCTGTGTGGGTGTACACTGTCTAATGGTACCCATCAGCTGAGACATCATATCCATCATATTATCGTGCCTCCGTCTAAACTCCTCATCGGTGATATCACCCTCTGCATGCGCCTTCCCTGGATCCCTGCGAGTCTCTGAGGAAGTCTCACGTTCTGCCATTAGGGTTGC